>JALPQD010000259.1:1743812-1827134 GCA_023101885.1 Typhlomys cinereus
GTTCCAGGAGGGCGCTTTGCTTTGGTTTGGGGAAAAGATGGAGTTAGAAAAAAGATACACCTGCATGCACACAAGCACAAATTCCTTCTCTCGTTAACTCACGGTTTCTAGTAAGGTGTATCATTATTAGGGCGCCATCTCCTGCTCCCCATCAGCCCACGGGCCCTCGGAGACACGTCCAACCTCCCAAGAGTCGTCGGGCTGGAAGCGTCACTGCGAGAGCCTGAGCAGCGCGCCTCTCGCCTCCCGGCCTGTCAGGGCGCTGTTCTCCAAGGAAGAACGGTTCTTGCTGTTCTCCAAGGAAGAACGGTTCTTGCTGTTCTCCAAGGAAGAACGGTTCTTACTCGGAAAGAGCAGCGGGGGCCCCCACGGGGCTCCCTGTGCCACAGCGGATCCTGGGAACACTGAGCGGCCTTGGGGATGTTGCAGGTTCAAAGACAGAAGCAAGGGTGGTGGGGTGAGCGGCCATCCTGGAAGATGCCGAAGTGTGACCCCAGGAGGCCGAGGAGACACTGGCTGGGCCGATGTCCCCAGAAGACATCCTGTGGGAAGCTGCTGTGGGCCTTTGGAAGCCTGTGCTCCCGCCGTGTCTCTGGCGGCCCAGACAATGAGGCTGTCACTCAGGAGTCCTTGGCCATACTGTGTTTATTTTGTGTGTGTGTGCGCATGTGTGTATGTGTATATGTGTGCATGTGTGTATGTGTGTGTGCATGTGTGTGTATGTGTGTATGTGTGTATGTATATATGTGTGCATGTGTGTGCATGTGCGTATGTGTGTATATGTGTGTGCATGTGTATGCGTGTGTATGTGTGTATATGTATGTGTGTGTGTATGTGTGTATGTGTGTATGTGAGTATGTGTGCATGTGTGTGTATGTGTGCATGTATATGTGTATGTGTGTATGTATGTGTGTGCATGTGTATGTGTGTATGTGTATATGTGTGTATGTGTGTATGTGTGTATGTGTGTGTATGTATGTGTGTGTGCATGTGTGTGTATGTGTCTATGTATATGTCTATGTATGTGTGTATGTATGTGTGTGCATGTGTGTGTATGTATATGCATGTGTATGTATGTGTATGTGTGTGTGTGTGCGCGCGCGTGCGTGTATGTGAGAGGGCACTGTGTGTGACTGTGCAAGCCCGAGCGTGACTTCGGGAACCCTCCTGGATCACTCTGCCACCCTATTGCTTTGCTCTGGGGTTTCCCAGGCTCTTTCAGAACTGGAAGCACAGGCCTCTGCCGTTTCCGCCTGGCATTTTTACGTGGACTTTGGGATCCAAACTCAGGTCCTTCTGCGTGCGAGGCAAAGGCTGAGCCCTGAGCATCTCCACAGCCCCTGCATTGGGTCTGGTGACTTGGTTCTTTCAGAGCTCCGAGTGCACAGGACTCAGACACCCTGCGGACCCCAGCGACCCTGCGGACCCCAGCGACCCTGCGGACCCCAGCGACCCTGCGGACCATTTGTGCAGTGAAGGCTGGTGACTTTCACCCTCTCCCCCGCACTCCCTGTGACTGGAGCACTGTTCTCTCTTAGACACGGCCAGCTCAGCGTGACATCTCTCCCTCAGTCAGGAGCAGGGCGACCACTGAGTGTACCCCAGGGTGGCCTCACCCAGAAGGTCTTAAGATCCGAGGCCACCTCAAGGGCCCAGAAGAACCTGGTTCCTTCCGGGTGGCGAGCAGTGTTCCTTTCCACTCATCTGCTGCAGCCCCATCATGGACGGATTCCAGTCATGGCCTGCAAGCCGGCAGTTTCCTGGATGCCAGTCATGGCCTGCAAGCCGGCAGTTTCCTGGATGCCAGTCATGGCCTGCAAGCCGGCAGTTTCCTGGATGCCAGTCATACCATGCAAGCCTGCAGTTTCTTGGCAGGGGCTTCCAGCCTGCAGGCTGCAGCACTGTCTTCCCGGTGGTTGGTGGCTGACATGCACGTGTGGCAGAAGCAGGGGGTGGGCTGCTAAGGCTCTATCCTATTTCATCCTAGACATGCTTCTCCAGTGCGCTGTTGTGTTGTAAGTGTCACCATACTCTTAACAAATGCTTTCTCCCTGCCACGTGCCCGTGGGACGCAGGATGGTGACGGGATGGGGAAGGAAGTGACTCTGCCAGGCCGTGCGTTTACTTCCAGAGGGTTGTGGCCATGGGTTCCCTCCGCTCACCCTGCCGCCATGTCACCACGTTTTCCTTACCAGCCAGCCATCGGAACAAGGTGCAGACGCTCTAACAGGCAAGGGTAATCATCCTCATTTTAGATATTCTGCTGCAGGCTCTTCGAAAAAAGTTTCCTGGCACAGGTTCACTACAGGCAAGGGAGGGTTGCTATGGTGTTTTGATACATGTGCACAGTATGTTTGGAGATGGCGTCTGCCTGGCCACAGGCTCTTTTCATTTGTGGAGACACAGCATCTCACAACGGGCTTTCGACTCCACACTGAGGGAGGGATCAAGCACCAAAGACCAGTGATGAGATTCGTCCATTAAACTGTTTTGCTCAATCCATTTGTTCTTCTTGTAAAACTGTCATGGAATCCTTGAATAGATGTTTTGGAGTCCAGTAAGATAGAAATACACACACACATACACACACGCACACACGCATGCACGCACGCACGCACGCACGCACGCACGCACGCAAGTACTGCACGCACACACACACACACACACACACACACACCTCATCAAATTATTCGGTATGTAAATTATCATAGTCTGTCTCCTTCAATACCTGTCACTCTGTTTGTGGTGAGAACATTCAAAATTTCCTTCTTAAGCGATTGTGAAATACGAATTCATTATCACTAATTATAACTGTCATGCTGCACAGTAGATCTTGCGGAACTTCCTCTGCTACCTGACACTGTGCCCTGTGACCCACGTGCCCCGTCCCTTGGGGCTCCCACCAGCCACTGGAGCAACTACTCAAGCCCCTGCTTGCATACTAAGTTTAACCCAATGCTGCCTGTCTGCAGTCCACATCACATCTCCCCAGTGGGGCTCCCTCCTGTGATGGTGTGTCCTCACCATGGATGTATGCACATCCGTCCAGTCTGCTCATTCTTGCGGCCGAGCAGGGACACTCATTGTGCTTGCCACTTTCTAGTTGCTAGTTCATAGCAGCCTTCTCCACTTTGCTTGCCTTTGGACCTTTCCCTTCATGCCAATTGTCTTTCAGTAACTCATCTCTGTTATCTGTCCTAATTTTTTTAAAATTCTGATTTATGGCATTTCTTGCATTTTCTAGATAATATGGTCCCTTGTTAGTTTTAGATATTGCAAATATATTCTGCTGGTCTGTTATCTTGTGGCTAACTTTGCCCATGTGTTTTGCATTAAAATCAATCCTAGTTTTAATGTAATAAATTTGACATATTTTGTCTTCAATTAGCTCATTTGTTTTCAATTTTTCTTGTCTTGTGAAAATGTTTCGTAACATATAAATTCTCCTCTACATACCATCCTCGGTGTTTCCCACACATTTTTAGATGCGATGTTTTATGTCGTTCATGTCCAAGGATTTCCTGACTTCTTTTCCAGTAAAGTCCATGTGGTTGAGACTGGAGAAAGAGGTGGATTTTAGAGGTTATTCTTTTATTGATTTCTAGCTTAGTCACTGTAGTAAGAGGAGATAGTTTTATGACAGTTATTCTAATATTGTCCGAAGATTCGTTTATGGCTTAACTTGCATAACTCGTCCTGATGTGCTCCGAAGCTGCCTCTCAGACTAGGCACATGATTCCAGGCCGTGGCTCTTGCCTGGCATGCAGGAGACCCAAGACCCCATCCCTAGCTGACAGCAGCCGCCATTAACTAATAAACAAAGTAAGCGTACCTCAAACTATGTGTGGAAAACGACTGTTGGTTTTTCTTTTTTTTAACTTTAATTCCATCACAAATTCAGTAAATGACTAGTGATTTTATGACTCAGATTTCTCACGCTTATAAAAATTTATTTTTATTTACTTTAAAAATATTTCATTTATTTGTGTGAGTGTGAGTGTGTGTGTGTGTGTGTGTGTGTGTGTGTATGAGAGAGACAGAGAGAGAGAGAGAGTGCACACTTGCACCCATGGTACGTAAGGGAGCCAGGGGACAACCACAGAAGTCAATTCTCTCCTCCCACCACGTGGACTTCTAGGTCAAACTCAGGTCACCAGGTTTGTAAGCATGTGTCTGGCGCACTGAGCCGACTCCGTTATGAAGGTTTTAAGCACAATTTTTGTACTTATCCCACCACGGGCAGATGAGACACAGTGGTGGGCGGACACTGAGCGCCGGGAAGGAGGTGCCGAGTTAGACCCCAAGATGCAGGGAGAGCCGCGAGCCTATTGGTCATGGCGCCTGCATGGCTGCTGTCTTTGAGTGTCTTTCTCCTCGGGATGGGCAAGGCGGGCTGGAACCCCCAAACACTGCTGTCTAGCACATATCTATTTTCTTGTTTATTTCTGCACTGGCCACCGTTTAGGATAGGGAAAGAATTCCGGCCGAATCACAGGGGAAGCCATTGATGGCGCCGAGCCCAGGAGATAGCAGTCCCCTCCTCCTGCACCCACGGGGGACCAGTCCATCTCCCAGGTGCCGTGCCCTGGGCGTGGCCGGCCAAGGATGCTCCCAGAGCCTTGGAGTTCAAGTTGCTTTTTCCAGAAGGTTTTGTTTGTGTACTCGAATTCCACAAGAGTGGGTTTTGCCTCCTTCCCACTGTCCCACGGGGTGTCCCCACCCCAGCCCTCCAGCCTTCCTCTCCTTGCCTAGCGCTTCTTTCTTTTCATAGATGAAAGAATGCGTGCGACGCTCGTCTTGCCGAGTTGGCTTACTTCACTAAACACGATGATCACAGTTACATTCATTCTCCTGACCGCGATGCGACTTCACTCTTCTGAGATGCGGAATAGCCACCCCACGCGTCAGATGCGCCCCACGCCTCAGATGCACCCCACATTTCGGGTGTGCCTTATCCACTGACTGTAACTGGCATCTTGGCTGCCTCAGGACTGTCGTGTCCATTGATCTCCTCGACCTGCCACTTGCTTCGTGTGTTTTGGGCCGTACGCTTCAGTGCACAGTGCTCTCAGCGCGGACGTGCTCTTCTTCCTCACAGAACGCTACGCTTCCTCACGTAAGATGTTTTCACGCTGGCATTTATGGTCCAAGCAGTGAAACCGTCATTTGCTTTTCACGGGCCATGTTCCCACTGTGTGTTTGCATAGCCTTCCATTCAACTGTTCTTGATCTTTCGAGGGCAGATATGGTTTTCTTAAATCCAGATTGGAATTCTTGGTCCTTCTGTGGCTGTGTTTGACATGGTTTTGTTTGTTTATTGTAGTAATAACCATCCATATTGTGACTTATTCTGCCCTCAACTTATGTTCCTAATTTAGTCCACTTGCTTATTTTATCTTTTTACTGGATAGATGAGGCTTAAATTACAGGTTAAAATTATGCAATTTATTTTTATTCTTTTGTTAGGTTCCTAAAATTGGAAGCCTGTAATTAGGCTCATCGGCTGCATTGATCTTTCCAAATTGAAGTAAATTAAATTAGAATAAAATGCAGAAACCTCATCTTCAGTCAGATGAGTTCTGACAGTCATGAACACCATGAACACCGCGGCGGCCGTTTCTTCCAATGTGACTCTGAGCACAGTTCTGTCCCCAGAGGCCCAGAGTCCTTTCGAAGCAGCCTCCATACCAGACGCCAAGGCATTCAGGCGTCTGCCGCTGTCTCCTCGATCTTCTAGTCCCAGTGGAAGGAATCATGCAGCACGAGGGCTCCTCTGCCTGCGTCTTTTCTTGAACGCGATTGTTTTGAGATCCATTCATATTTCCACTTTTCTGCATTTTATTGCTAAAGAACATTCCAGCCTTTGGATGCACCATAATTATAAATGTCTTTGCTTCCACAGGGTGTAGGGCTACTCAGAGTGAAGCAGAGATGGACATCCTTGCAGCTGTTCAGCTAGTGTGTGGATTGTATGTGAGCATACATGTGAGCATGCACATGTGTGTATGTTCAGGAGTGTGTGTGTGTAGATGTGCATGAATCTATGAGCAACTAAATGAGTGCATACAAGTGTTAGTACACATGAGTTTGTACATGTGAGCGTGCATGAATGTATGTGAGAATTTGCACATGTGTGAGTATACAGGAGTGTGTGCATATGAAGCACATTTATGCATGAGTATGCATGTGTACATATGTGTGAGTGTTCATAAGGGTGTGTGTTTGTATGCATATATGATGTGCATGTGAGTGCACATATATATTAGTGTTCATGACCATGTGAATGTATGTGAATTCATTTCATGAATTTGCATGGAGCATGAACATGTATGAGTATTCATGAAAGTATACATGTGAATGAGCATGAATGTATGAGTAGGTAGTATGTATGTGCACATGTGTTCACTAGTGTGTACATGTGAATGTGCATTCACATATGAGAGTGCATGTCTGTACATATGTGAGTGTTTAGGAAGTTATGTATATGTATGTGCAAATATGTGAGTGTGCATATGTGAGCTAATAGGTATTTGAGTGTATGCATGTGTTCATGAGTGAGTGTGCATGAGTGTGAGCATTTGAATGTGTATTGCATTTGAGTGTGCATATGTGGGAGTATTCAGGAGGGTGTACATGAGTGTGAATGTGCACAGGTTTGAGTATTTGTGAAACTGTAAGTATAAATATGCATGTATGCATACGTATGATACGCATGTGTGAGTGTTCATGAGGGTGTGAATATGTGTATATGTATGTGAATATGAGTGTTAACACATGTTTATGGGATGTATGTGTGAGTACATGTGGAAGTAGGTTCATGCATGGGTATGTATACATGTGTGTGCGCATGTGAGTGAGAGTTGTTTAGGTGAATGTGTAATGCATGTGTTTATGGGTATGACAGTGTGTGAGTGTGTGTGTGAATGTGTGTTCACATATTTTCATTTCTCTTGTATAAACCCACTAGTGTAATGGTTGAATCCTAGGCTGCACAGAGCCTAACTTTATTTATTTATTTACTTATTTATTTGTTTGTTTGTTTGTTTATTTAACAGAGTGCATGTGTGCATGTGCGTGTGTGTGTATGTGTGCGTGTGTGTGTGTGTGTGTGTGTGTGTGTGTCAAGTGCACTGTATGTCTCTGTGGAGAACTAAGGTTCAGTTCGGGAATCATCCTGGATTGCTTCTACCTCCTTTTTGCTTCACTCTGGGATTTCCCAGGTTCTGCCTGCCAGGGTCAGAAGTGCAGGCTTCTGCTATTTCCGCCTGGTGTTTTTATGTGGGACCTGGGATCTGAACTCAGGACCTTCTGCTTGCAAGGCAGTCTTAATCTCCAAGCCAAAAGGAACATGCCATCCTTCAAAGTCTTTCACATCTTTTGCTTCCAATGAAAATATACGAAATGACACTGGCTGCACTTCCTGTCAACAATGTGAGCAGAACTCAGTTTTTTCAGTGGGTCAGAAGTGGGATCTTACCCAATATCCAAATTCTTTTCCTGACAAATATCATTGAACATATTTTCTTTATTGTACATTGATATGCCTTTGTTTGATTGTCTTAAAAATTTTGACTCACTCTTCAAAAATTGATTTTTACACTTAAACTATATATACTATATGCTCAAGAAATTTCTTTTTCAAGGCTTGTAATTTGTTTACTTGCTTTCTTAACCTTACTTTTCATTCGGTTTCCTTTTGAAACAAGATCTCGCTCTATAGCTCACTTCATAGCCTGGGATACTTTGGAACTCGTGGAAATTCCCGGTTCAGCCTCTGATGGCTGGATACAGGGTCAGCCTCCTGCCTGGGCTCCCTTGGCCATCTGGTTGGTTGGCTGAAATCTTGAACTTTGATGAGGTAAATGAAACTGCTTTAGTCTTGAGAATCCTGTTCTGGTGTCCCACTGCCAAAATTTCTGCTTATCTCAACACTGTGAAAATATTCCTTTCCTGTTTTGTATCATAGACACATTATTTCCATTACTTTTGCATTTAGGTGTATCATCAGTTTTGTTATAGATTGTGTGTGTGTGTGTGTGTGTGTGTGTGTGTGTGTGTGTGTGTGTGTGTGTAAAAAAGTCCAAGTTTCTTTTCTCACATCCATCTTTCTGTCTTTGAATAATATTGCTACAAGGACTTTCCTTTCCTCTTTGGCTTGACTTGAAACCTCCAATTGGAGTCAAGGATTAATGCTGGACACAGTTCTGCATTTCCTGTGCTGCTCTGTGCATCTGTCGCTCTGTCTTACACCAACCCCAACCTGTCCTCAGTGCTGAGCAGGCCTGGGACCAGACACCCTGACCCTTCCGTAGCTGCCCTTGTCCAGGGTTGGAACTCTGTGATGTGACTCAGGCTGACCTTGAACTTGAGATGCACTCTCAGCCTCCAGCGTGTTGGCATAGCTGAACACCTGCACACCTTAATATTTATTTTAGTTGCCAAATATTCTTCACAGACTGTTGAGAGTTCAGAATTGGCTTACAGATACCTTCTGATATTTCCAGTGTGTGATAGTTAGATTTGAGTATCAATTTGACAGTTACAGGCTATTTGGGGAACAGTTATGAAGAATGGATGGTTGGGGCAGCTCTTGAACCAGGCTGCAGGTGACTGTGCAGTTGATGCAGAAGACTCGCCCATAGTGGGTGGGGTTTTCCAGCAGAGGACCAGATGGAAGGAAGGGCAAGGAGAGGGGCTTGCTCCTCCCTGGACCTGTATGGACAGTTCTTCCAATCCTTTACTGATGTGCTGCTGCTTTCTCTGCTGCTGCTGCTGCCGCCACTGCTGCTGCCTCTGTTCTTGGCTGGTGCCCTTTTTTGGCCTCGTGGCTGTTCTCACTGCTGTTGGAGCCTCGTGTCCTGGCCTACTGCTGCTGCTTTCAGCACTGATGCTGGAGCCCAGCCCTTCAGCCCCCCAGTGTGACTGAGGCTCCTGACTTCTCTGGGAGCCTTCAGTCTTGTGGGGCCTTCAGCTCAAGAGGGGTTTTGAGGAAGCTGGTTTTACTTTATTTGTGATTTTCTCTCTCTCTCTCTCTCTCTCTCTCTCTCTCTCTCTCTCTCTCTCTCTCTCGTTTCTGTTTCTCTAGAGAGTCCTGACTAAAGCACAGTGCTTCCAGTGAACCTGAAGATTCATTTGGAAAGTTGTTTCTGTGCATGTCTCTGCCTCTCCATGTTCCTTAAACCTGATTCTAACCATTATGTCTTCGCCTAGGAAGCTGAGTCCCAGGAGTCCCTGCACGTTGGGGGCAACGTCTCATCTCACACTGCTGAGAGTGGGATATGTTGTTCTAGGTGAGTGTATGTTTGCTTCTCCCTTCCTTTTCTTCTCATCTTTTAATCTAGAATTTTCTTTTACTAACTTCTAATTTGGGTTTAACTAAGTGTGTGGACATACAGCAAGTGTGTGGACATACAACATAGTTTCAAGGGCATTTTCTTGTGTCTAAAGATCCCTTCATGCTTTCCCATGCGTGTGTGCGTGCATGCGTGCGTGCATGCGTGTGTGCATGCATGTGTGTGTGTGTGTGTGTGTGTGTGTGTGTGTGTGTGTGTGCGTGTGTGTGCTGGTAAGAACTCTGATGGCAGCTCATAGCTCTTCTTGTGGGCAGCAGCCTGGGCTTCCAAAGCCATTGCACAACAATGCCCCGGTGGTATTCTTAGGCCCTCTCCATCTGCATGTGTGTGTGTCCATGCATGGCGCATGTGTGTTCATGTGCACGTGTGCGTGCTCATACATGTGGAGAACCGAGAGTGTGCTCTGGCTTCCCCCTCAGTCCCCGCCTTAGTCGTTGAGACAGCCTCTCAGTGGCCCTCAGTTGCACTCAGAGCTCACCGCTGTGGTCCTCTCTGCAGCCAGCTTCTCTGACCGTCCCGTCTCCACCTTCGGAGGCTGGAACTGCAGACGCAACACCACATCCATGTGGCCTTTACAGGGCTCTGGGGATTTGAATTTTGAGCTTCGTGTTTTCATGACAAGCACTTTAACCACTGAGCCACCCCCCTGCCTGCATCCTGGTCCTCCTCTCCGTGTCTTCTCTGACCCCTCCTGCCCTCTGGCACTACACTGTGAGAGCTCTCCTTTCTATTCTCAGGACCTCTCTGGTCACTTTCATCCTGTGATCCCTTCTCGGGTGGATCGAGCCCTGGCACAGCCTGTCCTCCTCTTCGGAAGCTTCCTTCCAGCTTTTTACTTCCCCTTCTGGATGCCGTCTTGGCTTTCCTAGAACTGATGCTGTGCTGTTTCTATCATTCGCCTGCTCACCTGCGACTATAGCTTTCATCCATCATCTAGTGACCCACCTATCTTCTATCTTCTACCTGTCCATCTCTCTGTGTAACTATTATCTATTTATTTATTGTATTAGTCAGGTTCTCTGGAATAACAGAATTGCTAGAATAATTATATATATATAATCATTATATATATAATTATTTATATATATATAACATATATATTAAATACACTCACAATAAAGGTAAAGTCCTTCAAAGTAGCCACTTGTAGCTGCTTCATTCTTGACCAGAATTTCTCACAAAGCCAAAGACTTGTGAGAAGGTCCTGAGCCTCTGTCTCGTTGGAGGGCCGAAGACGCTGGGCTCTGACACTGGTGAAGAACAGCTGGGTCGGCATCAGGGATGAGCGTCTCAGAGCAGCCAGGCCGAGAGACCAGGCTCCAAAGGCAGCGAGAACAGCAGCAGGTGGAAAGGAGAGAGCTCTATGTCAGCCAAGGATGGAGGCAGCAGTGCCAGCAGCCACGAAGAAGATGACAAAGCTCGACAGACCAAGGATTCTCGAAGAGTGGACTCAACAAGTCAGACAGGACAAGGGTCGAGCAGGTCCCTCCTCCTTGCACTTGCTGTTTTCTGCCCACCACTGGAAAGCACCACCCACTGTGGGCTGGGTTTTCCATATCAGTTAAGCATGTACCTGCAGACTGACGATAACTGTGGTTAGAGTCTAGTGTCAACTTCACAGTTGCAAACTGTCCCCCACTCTATGATGATCGCTCGTGTTCTCTGCCCTTCACCATCATATTTGCTGACTCACCACATCCTGCTCATTGGTTCACTTCATTTTTCCTTCCTCTCTGCCTGGCCCATGCTTGTTCTCCTTGATAATAACACACTCATTCAAGCTGTGAAGGTAAGAGCGCTGACTGCCGTTGCTGCTCTGTTTTCCTGCGCACTCTGCACCACTGAAGTCTGATCGCTGTGGCCACAAGAAGCCAGGCCCTGTCGTCCCTCTGCACCGTACCCTGAGAGGCCCTGGAACCAGCCTGTGCCAGGAGGTTTGGCAGATGTCTAGCAGATCACCAAGAATTTCTCTGCGAGCATCTCTTCCATTTAAGGAAATCCAGCAGTGTATTATTACACATTCACATGCAATAGACACTCACACACAGTGGAAGAGGAGGAGGAGGAGGAGGAGGAGGAGGAGGAGGAGGGACCTGAGAGCAGAGCCGAGCCAGCAGGTGTCTCCGCCTCTTTCCTGGAGCGTTTCTGCGTCTCCAGCCTCCAGTGTTTTGCTCCCAGATCTGCTCTGTGTTCCTTGTCTACTCAGCATAGCCCAGCTGGGTATAAAAAGACGTGAGCTGCTGCTGCTCTCTAAACATCCACACACGCTGACCTAACTTTACTGTGCGGGCTGTCAGCCGCTTACCTTCACTGGCTGCATCCAGAGCATGCAGGCAGCATCCTTGGTTGGGTAATAGCTGGATGTCTGAACCTGGAGACTTGTTTGGCCTTTTCCAACTGATTGGCCATTTCAGCCTGTAAATGCAAACATCTCAGACATTTCTCCTTCGTTCCTATTTCACTCACTTTTCCACCAATGCTTTCTTATTTCTGGGACCTTTCCATCATGTCATTCCTTGATCCTTTTTCTTTCCCCTCTGTTTTCCTAATCTTCTCTCTTGGGTCCTGGCTGCTCGACGTCTTCATTTGTAGACTGCTGACCTCTGCTGACTTCCGGATTTTCTGACTTGTGCAGTTTCATGTTCTAGGCCTAGGTCTCCGTGCTTCCCTGGCCGCATTGCCCAAAGACAAAGTCATGAGCTTTCTTCCTCGCTCTAAGGGTCTGCCTGTCCCAACTCCCTTCGACTCCAAGTTTCCCTTGGAGTTGAGAGGCAAAGAAGATCAGACAGAGACACTTTTTACTCAGATTGGTTCTTAGATATATTGTGTAGTCAATCACAAAGTTCAAAAGAAATATAACTTCCTCACCGGCACAGGCACCCCAAAGAGAGCACGCAATCAGAGAGACAGGAGGGGCTGGGGAAAGTAGGATGGATGAAGGGAGGGCAGGGGGAAGAGAGGGGTCAGGTCAAGGATGAAGGTCCAGTTCATTTATAAATAAATAATGAATAAAAAAGAAACATTGTGCAGTCAAGATGAGAATTTAACAGATGGTAGATTAAGAAGAAATTAACATAAACTTAAAGTGTTCCTTATACGCTACACCAACATTCATACGCAAATGAACACAGGCTCACAAATGCACACATACATAAAGCACTCGCAAACATAAACACACCCTTTTACACTCACTCTTGCTTACATACAATACGGTGATTCTGACACCAACAAGTAGGTTCTTAAACACACACATGCACTCTTCCACACACACCCACAAATGTGCACAACATAAACACACGCATAAACACAAAAGCACTTATACACACTTCTGCTTTGCAAATGCAAATAGATACCAAAGACAAGCATACGTGGACATGTCATGCATGTATGCACAAACGCATATTACATGTATTGTATACCAGTAGACAGCTAAGCGACACATAGGAAGGGATATATTGTGAGAACAACATCAGTGGGCAACTAGGTTGTGCCAACATCTCGGAGTGTTCCTAGAGAGAGTGTGTCGGGAGCTGCCGTGGTCTTGTAGCCCACTGTGGCTCATGGAGTCTGCAGAAGAGGTGCGTGGTCCAGTGTAGGATAAACACTCCAAGTTCAGGCAGGAAGCGGATGACCTGGAAGGATGAGAACAGAGGAGATCTTGGTATTCTGTGTTGTGCTGCTGCAGAAACACAAAGCACAGCTCTGGGCCTGTCAGAAGCCTGGGTCCTGTGCAGGGCAGGAAGTTGGGGAGACAGAGGAAAGACTCCCCGGAAGGAATCTAGGGCAGCCCCCACAAGCTGTGCAGTGTCTCCCCGTTCCCAAGTCTCCAGCCTCGCTGTGTTCAACCAGTGTTTTTTCAATCTTCAGTATGAGCCACACCCATGACTACCTTGTCCCAGTGGGAGCGCTCGGCCCGGGGGCCTGAGGATGAAGAAGCCGAGATGCGGAGAAGGGGCGCCTCCCGTGTGTCGTCTCAAGAGCCCCCAGCACAGAAGCTCAAGCAGGAGGCCAACAGCACGCAGGTCGCTCTCCTGAGTATTCTGGGAATGGAGGGGAGCAGCTGGATGTGCCCAGTGACCATCCCCAAACCCTGTCTCCCCAGAATTTCAGGTCCTAGCCTCCTGCACCAAAATAAATAAAGACAAATAGGACGGGAAGTCATGGGGTGCAGAATCAGGGAAGTCCTGGGGACTACCTCCCAGTGACGCTGAACGTGAAGCAAGGCCCACTGCAGGACACTGCCGGCAGCTGGGTTCTACCGCGTGGCAGACTCATGTCCTCCGAGGACTAATTCAGAACATCTTCACGCCTGGAAGTAAGAAGGAAAAACAACAACAGAGATGCCGTAGCTCCAAGACCACAGTTTATACAGCTCGGAGAAGGAGGAAGAGGAGAGGCGGGTAGTGCAAGGCTAAGCCGGGCCAGAGTCTGGCTGCACACAGTGCACAGGGCGACCCCGGGCTCTGTCCACACACGCCGGAGGAGCTATCCGGGCTCTGTCCACACACGCCGGAGGAGCTATCCTGGGCTCTGTCCACACTCCCTGGAGGAGCTATCCTGGGCTCTGTCCACACTCCCTGGAGGAGCTATCCTGGGCTCTGTCCACACACGCCGGAGGAGCTATCCTGGGCTCTGTCCACACACGCCGGAGGAGCTATCCTGGACTCTGTCCACACACGCCGGAGGAGCTATCCTGGGCTCTGTCCACACTCCCTGGAGGAGCTATCCTGGGCTCTGTCCACACTCCCTGGAGGAGCTATCCTGGGCTCTGTCCACACACGCCGGAGGAGCTATCCTGGGCTCTGTCCACACTCCCTGGAGGAGCTATCCTGGCTCGGGTCAAATGCACTGTGTGGATCTAAGAAGTTCTCCGTAAAGTGCAGTTTATGTGGAGCTTCTTTGTCTCTGGCTCTTGAAGGCCCCTCAAGACCAAGCAGCTACAAGCAGCCATGAATACAGACGGGAGCGTTGAACAGATGTTGCGGGGGATTCCCACACAATAAAGACTTTAAAGACTCCCCGATGCCTAATTATCCTAACGGTGCCTGGTGAAGCAGACAATACTGACTTGAGTAAAACCTCGGTTACTTAGGACACGGGCAATGCCGATCAAAGGAGACACCTAAGTAACCCAGGACGACATTCCAAGACCCACGCCAGCAGTACCCCAACCTCGTGTCTACATAGAACCAATCAGTGAGGTGCTTATTACTTGGGAGAGAGAGTCTCTCCATGGCAGGGTCCCGTGCTGCTTCCCTCTAGTGTGAAGTCCCCCCACGTGCTCTTAGGTGGCCACGGTCAGCATGCGGTGGTGGCTGGGGAAGGGGGCGTGGCCAGCGCCAGCTGTGGTGGCTTCAGCCCACAGGCGGTCGCAGGTCATAGAAACCACAATAGGTCCTCTCGGTTTCGAAGGTGTTGTTTCAAACCCAGTCTTCAAATGCAGCATCTCACAAATCCAAGCTTCCACATGAGGCAACGATGGCTGACCCAGGTGCCAAGTAAGGCAGTCCTCACCTCCCTTCCTATTCACCTCCGTGGTGATATGAGATTTTAATCACTCAAAACATCCAATCCCAAGCCAAACACAGTTGAAGAACTCTGTATTTTCATATCAAAAGAAAGCAAATGGATTCCACTGTGTCCGAATAATACGTATTCTAAACAGGATACAAACGACCTTTTGTGTCAGGAAAGCGGATCACATGCTGGTGGCTGTTACTTGGGAGCTGCAGCTCTGCCGGAGGCCCAGGAAAGAATTTAAATGAGAAACCAGAAATTAATAACCATGTCTCTCCACGGCCCGACTTCGTCCCCACAGGAGTCGAGGAGAGAGAAGCAGGAGGTGAAGGACCGGCCCTTCAGCATCTCTGGGAACCCAGTGCTCAGGCATGGACTCTGCAGCAAGGGTGTGAGAGACCCGGGGCCACAGGCCTCCGTGGGGGCATCTTGTTCTGTCCTCATCATTCTACATGTTGCCGACAAATTCATCACCAATGCTGATCCCTGGTTACAGCTCCTGTCTGGCTTGGCAGGAGAGCTCATGCCAATCCCAAGTGCCGAGGGAACTAGTCAGGCCATACTCAGTGCTAGAGCCACAAGCCGTCCTTGCAGGCCAGCAAGGGTGCTAATTTACTGACCCAGTTTCATCCATCTAGGCCCCCTGCTCAGGGAGGGACTGGTTCCGCCCACCGCAGGCTAGGTCTTTCCCATCAATCAGATACTCTCCTGCAGCCTTGATCTGAGCTGTTAACTCAGCTACTGATTCTTTACAGATGTCCTCAGAACTCACACCTTCAACTGCCAAGTTGACACCTGAATTTAACTACATCTTGCCATGCACCCCAAGTATATTCTCTCCGGGTGACATTCACAATCCCCAGAGATGCTGTTGAAACTACCCTTCTCTCTTCTCTCTCCCCTCCCTAAAAGTGGCCTCTCCTCAAGCCAATAGTGGCAGAGCCAATCAGCCATGGAATGAACCCTAAATCCAGGAGTCTTCCTCCTTGGGCTGATTTTTTCTGCTATTAGCTACCAAAAGACAGAAAAACAGGCCAACACAGGCAGGGAGCTCCCAGGCCTGCAGGAGACACCCCTTCCTTCAGTGGGACAGTGACACTCTGGCTAGACATAAAAGTGTGAAGGGCTAAGGGCGAAACTCGGGATAGTGTCTTACAGTAGTATCTGTCACATGCAGAATCCTAAGTTCAGACCCTAGTACCACAAAATAAATAAGGAAGAAAAGATTCACAAGGAAAATTTCACCATGTAGCATGGTGAAATACCCAAGCAAAAACGTGATGATCACAAAATGGTCTTCAATATGCTCAAATAAAAAGAATCAAGGCGTAAAATCATGACCACACATAGCACTGTGAAATGAGCCACCCAAGAAGAGCGCATGAAACTAGAGGTGGGGAATGTGGTGATTAGAACCAGAGACCAGCGTGCAGCTAATGTGAAGCATCGAGTCAAGATCGCACGTAAGCATCACAACTACCCGACTCCCAGGTTCACGGGAATGACCACGAGTGAAAAGAAGACTAGAGACCTGGAAACCAGGGAAGTGAGTCAGTTGCCTCCTTGGGGACCAAAGAACACAATACTAACCATAGGGGGAAGCTGTCAGTCAGCCTCACTGTCAATGCTGCACTGCAACAGAGCCTTTAGACACACCTAGGAGGAATTAATCTAGTTAAGGCCGCACCCCCGTGAGGCTGATTGATATGAGGAGACCCCGCCCTTCATGGGTGGGACTATGAGTGCATAAGATGAAAGGAGAATCCGCTGGCCAGACAGAAAGCAGGATTGCTCCTGCCCCTCTGCAGTTGTCATGCAGCGGTGTGGACGGCTCCCTTTGCCCCCTGTGGGAGCCTCGCACAGAGCCACCCGGAGAAGTTTAAAGATGCACAATACTGAGACCAGACCTGGCCAACATGAAAAGAGAGAAAAAGACAAGAGATTGGGAAAAAAACGTGGAGACTGAAGATCTTGAGGGAGAAAAACATCCAAACATATCAGAACTTAAGAAAACGTGAGCTTCGAATGTACGGACATTGCTGGAACAGTTACATAGAATTCACTGATATGCTCTATTAAAATAAACATCTGTCCTAGAAATGCACAGAAGGTTGGAATAAGAGCTGGAAGGAGACGCTGGCCAACTCCTTTGCGGCCACCCCACAGCACAGGGGCTGGGTGCCGGGTGCCAGGCCGGAGAGCAGGAAGAACGTCACAAAATACCTCATTTGCTATGAAGACAAGTACATTTTAATCTTTGCTCTTACATTGCACATTTATTTTGCATATTTGTGTGGCGCATGTGTGTGTGTGTGTGTGTGAGAATGCATTTGAATGTGAGTTCTGTGGAGATCCAAGGGTGGCGTCAGGAATCATCCTACATTAATCTGCCATCTCCCAGGTTCTGCTTTCCAGAGCTAGAATTACCAGCCACCTCCACTACCACCTGGCTCTACATGGGCTCTGGGGATCTGAACCCAGGTCTTTTCGCCTGTGAGGTAGACTTACCTCCCTGAGCCATCTCCCCAGCCTGTACATTTTAATCTTATAAATATTTAATAGAGCTCCATAGAAAAGGCAGCAAAAAATTGCTTTTATAAATTAACTTTTTAAATACCCACCACAGAATTGAGAAAATGAAATGCAACTGGCCACGAATTCAATGAATGACGTAGTAGGATCCAAGGCTCTCTGGAGATCACCCCAGGGAACATTCCGTGCACGGAGCCTCCTCTCTGTCTCTTCTGATGGTTGCGGGGACCTGAGCCGCCTCCCGCTCCTGCCTCCAGCCCCGACTGCTGCTGGGATTCCCGCCATGTGGACAGGAGGCCAAATAAAACCCCTGTCTTCCTCCCAAGGTGTGGGAGAGTCGTCCCCAGCACAAAAAGCAAGGAGCCGCGGTAGAAATGGACACAGGAGTGGATGTTGCTGTGAGACGAGCAGAATTAGAAGCAGGAAGAAGGCAGCACAATTACAAACAGGCGTGTCTGCCTTGTAAGGTGCCCAAGGCAAGGACAAAGGGCCAGGTAAACTGAGTCAGAAGAATTCAAAGACAGATTGCTCCAGACAGATGGGGCCACCGCTAGGGAAGGACAGACAGCTGGAGAGGAGACTGGGGCCGGAGGGCCACAGTCTCTGACCCACCTCCCTGCTGACTCCAAAGGTGGGGTACAGAGGGTCCTGGTTCTCAGACACCTGAGGTCCCCCATGGACAGCAGAGGGGGCGTCTCTCCTGTGTAGGCCCACAGTTTCATGGGTAGCCACAGTCATGAGCTGTGTTCTCAGCTCGTACAGGCAGGTGGGCACCAACACACACAGCCTAGAACCTTCTTGGCAGGAGCACTGGAGGAAGGTGGATCATAGGAGGGGCCAGGCATATGCAGAGCCGGACCCTGTTTCATGGGACAGCTCCATGCGGTGCACTCTCAGCATTTTTGTCAGCGAGGTTTCCCTGAGCGAAGGTCGCGGGCAGGATTTGAAGTGTCCAGGGACATGGGGCCGACTATTTATAGGTCTCCACGGATGACAGCCTTGGACTAATCCTCCTGCCTCCTTCACTGTGACCCAAGGGTTCAGGTGGGAAATCTATTAGAGGCACTCCGGGCCATCAAAGGAGTTGACATTTCACTTGGCTAAATTGAAACCCAGCCGGAAGAGCAGGATGCTCCGATAGGGACGGGCACGGGCAGCAAGCGTGGGATGCGCAGGCCCAAGGCAGATGGGCCCAGGGCAGCTGAGCCCAGGGCGTAGGCACAGGCTGGAGTGTGGGATGTGCAGGCCCAGGGGGCTGAAGCGATGGCCTGGGCCCTCCTGAGGGCAGATCTGCAGAGGTGGGTGGCACCCACTCAGAGTACAGTCTAGGTTCCGAAGCATCCGGGGCGCCCAGGAGGGTCACTCCTTTATGTCAAGACACTGGCCTTTTCCACCCTGAGTGTGACGGGTCACAAGCAGGCCTCATGCCTGGGCTCGGGTGCCGGGGACACAGAACACGCCTGTTTCTCTTGGTGCCGAGGGACATTTGCGTGGCGGGAACAACCCTGAATGTGTCATGTGACCGAGTCTCCCTGAGCACAGAGCTCGGCGCTGAGGAACTGTGCAGAGAAGCTTCTAGAGAAGTTGTGTGTCTTCTCACCTGTGCTCTGTGTGACCTCGTTTTACTCTCTCCAACTCAGCCAAAGAAGGCAGAGGCCTGCTGGCTCCTTTCACAGGCACGTGGGCCCTGCCTCCCCTGCCTCGTGGCTTCAACAAGTGGCTACCATATCGTAAAACTCTAACCTCACCAAGTGGAGGAAAGATTCCTACAGAGCGTCAGAGTGAAGATGTCTCCTAAGCAGCCAGGCTTGCTCCCTGGGCCCTCGGAAAACAGTGGGAGAGTCGTGGCCTCACCCTGTGTGCATGGGCATAGAGCATATGTATATGAGCATGTGTGCATGAGGGTGTGCATATAGGGGCATGTGCAATACAGATAATGTAGATGAAGGGGTGAGTGTGTGAGGGTGTGCATACAGGGATAATGTAGCTGAAGGGATGAGTGTGTGAGGGTGTGCATACAGGGATAATGTAGCTGAAGGGATGAGTGTGTGAGGGTGTGCATATAGAGATAATGTAGATGAAGGGATGAGTGTGTGAGGGTGTGCATACAGGGATAATGTAGATGAAGGGGTGAGTGTGTGAGGGTGTGCATGCAGGGATAATGTAGCTGAAGGGATGAGTGTCTGAGGGCGTGCATGCAGGGATAGTGTAGCTGAAGGGATGAGTGTGTGAGGGTGTGCATACAGGGATAATGTAGATGAAGGGATGAGTGTGTGCATATAGGGATAATGTAGCTGAAGGGATGAGTGTGTGAAGGTGTGCATACAGGGATAATGTAGATGAAGGGATGAGTGTGTGAGGAGGTATATGTGTGTATAAGGGTGTGGGGGGTATGTCTATGAGGGTCTGTGCAAGTATATGTGTAGTGTGTGTGCATGTATATAGTGTGTACATACATGTATATCTGTGATATATGTGCATATGTGTAGCATGTACAGCATGTATGTGCATGTGTAAGCAACACATGTATGTATATCGTGTCTATTGCTTGTATGTGTGTGTAGTGTATGTGCAAGCACTGCATATAGTGTATGCATGTGTGCATGCATGTACTGGGTGCATGTATGTGTGCAGGATGTGTGTGTACTAGGCACGCGTGTGCAATGTGTGCATGCTTACGTGCAGCAGCACGAGTGCGTGTGCATGTATGTGTATGGGGTGCATGTGTCAGAACACTGGATCCCGGGCTGGTGATGGGGACGTTATAGACCCTTCGAGAGCTGCAGTCTTGCGGATGTGAGCGTGTGACGGGTGGGGCTGTGAGGCCTGGGAGCCTCGTTTTCTCCTTTGTTTGCTCCGCTTTGTGATGGCTGCTGCCCCCCACAAGCCTCCGGCTCTGGCACCGGCTACCATGGCCTCCTCCGTGCCTTCCGCCACGATGGACGCCGCCCTTCCCGAACCATGAGCCAAGCAACAGCAGGCGCTTTCTCCCTTTCGCTGCCTGGGTCAGAGAAGCAATTGCAGCGTCTTTCATGTCTCGCAGCACAGCAGCCACAACACGATGGACCGATCCCCTGCTGATGCCGGGAGCCAACATAAATCTTCTCTCCCCAAGTCGTCCCTGCCGGGTGTTTGGTCAGGGTGAAACACACAGTAACCTTCTGGTGTGCACCACGGGTGGATCCTAGAACCCGGTCACCCTCGGGCGGCACCTCCCCACTCTAGAGACGAGAAGAGAAGCTGAACTTTGAGCCCTTACTGCCTCCTCGAGTGCCAACAAGAGCATCTTTGGTCTCGATGCTTCGAGCACTGCAGGTCGACCTGAGTACATTCTCCGCGGCATGAACTTGAGCAACAAGTGCCATTTATAAACCAAAGAAAGCCTAAAACAACTCTTGTTCTGCCAGAATTAACTTGGAAAAGCAATCCGTCGTGAGGATCCCAAGCCTGTTTCTGAGTCTCTCAGGACTGCCCAAGCAGGAAAGGAAAATAAAGTCAGAAAGGAAAACTAACACACGTTCCCTGGAAGCATTAACATTCAAAACAGTTCCCTGGCCCGCCACCCTCCAAATGACTCTCTCTTTATATCAACAGACTCGGGTCCAATTAAAAAGCCATCAGCCTGCCACCCACAGTGACCCTGGCTCCTGCCTGTCAGTGAACCCTCGCCAGACGTGCGAGGCGACAGCTGGGCGGAGGGCAGAGATGGCAGACGGCGGAGGACAGGACTGCCCACACCGGGGACCAAGGGGGCAGATGCCCTTCGGCGCCACCAGGATGGGAGGCACCTGACGCTGCCCGCAGAGCCAGGAACTCCCCTTCTTTCCTCTCCCCAGCGGTGTGCTTATGTGTGGGCATGAGGGGCCCAGGGTCCACTCAGAAGAACTGTGCACCACGCCCAGCAGATCTAAGTCTCCAGAAGTCTCCGCAGCGCGCCAGTGATAGTGACATCCCATAATAACTCTGGCCATCTTGTGGGCCAAATTGCTCATCTGCATGGGCTTTGGGCGTCGCTGGGTATCACACTTCTCAAAAAGCGGCACAGCAGAGCAATTCATCTGCAGCAGGGGAAAGAGCAAAGATCCGAGACTCCACTTCCCCCTGAGGGACTAGTGTGGGCTCGTCCCGATGGGGGAGGAAGCCATGCCAGATGCACATCCGCCGGTGCACACGGCACACGATTCACTCCAGCAAGTGCCACATGCACATCCGCTGGTGCGCAGGGCACACGATTCGGCTCCAGCAAGTGCCACATGCACATGCCATCAAAGGCAACGAGATGAAACGCAGTGCGTCACTCGTGCAAAAGACAAGAAACCAGGAGAGAGACTGGCAGGGAAGAGGAAGAGGAAGGGGATGGGATTGGGGATTAAGGGGTTAAAATATAATGTATTTGATAACCGTGTAAAACAGATACATAAAAATAATTCTCAGACAGTTGAGCACATGTTCTCATTTGCCATTCTTCCCTGCAGACGAAGAAATTGGGGATCAGCGAGGACCCGTGACCCATCTCACCATCGTGACTGGACCAGGTTTGGGATCCCTCAGCTGCTCACTGCCGCTTTGCCCAGACCGCTCCTTCCAGATAAGAGTCACACACTCACACACACACAAATTCCTTGGCTGGCAGAGGTGGTTTCAGATCCCTGCTCTCGGGGAGCTGAACTCGAAGCATCTGCATGAAGGGTCCCCCTGGTCTCTGGAAACGCTTCAAAGCCGGAGAGAGATCGCGGGCGACTCCCTGATGGATTGAGTGCCCAGGAGAGAGAACAGAGACGTCCCCGGGCAGGCAGCCAGGACGCTCTGCAGAGAGGCCCTCCGCGATCCCACCGAGACCCTTCGTAGGGCAGGGCAGGTCTGCAGCGGCTGCTCTGGGGACGCGGCAGGAAGCACATCCTGAATAGAGATTTCCAGGACGGATGTGCTGCTGCCCGCCGCGGGGTCGGATCACACACCCAGCACGCACCAGGTCCTCGCAGGACTGTTGCAGACACCCCTGCCCACGTGGTCATCAAGTGAGTCCTCAAAGGTGTCCAGGAGGAACAAGCAGAGAGCAGCGTCTCCACTTCAAACAACCTGCTAGTCCTTTAACCGACCTGGAATGTTCTCCTGTAATTGGCTCCCTGGGGATTTGAGTGTAGAGGACATAGAGCTGGAGGGAGATGGCTAGGAAGCCAGGTGGGGTCAGTGCAGATGCACAGGGGGACAGAGCCATGGTGGACGTCAGCAAGGAGGGACGGAGCAGAGGTGCCGTGGGGTCAGGAGATCCACGGGAAACACAGTCTCGCTCAAGGTCAGCAAGACAGGACAGAGCAGTTACTAGGAACAATCTCCCCCCTCGAGGGGGGCGGGCAACACTGCTTTGGCAGGAATCTTAAACGTGTGTTTCCTTAGAAATATCTGCCCATCTATAAGGAGCTTCCCTGTATGAAGCTCAGTCCAGTTCGAAGAGGTGTGGCTGCTTGGGGTGGAACTAATGGAGACCACTATGACTAGGGAACCCTGGAATTGATGGATGGGCTCAGCTGAAAGGAGACTGTGAACCTCGGAAGAGAATGGGGGAAGATCAATGTCCATCAAGGATGGTCCTCTCAGAAGACAGGAGGACTCTTCTCAGTGGCCTGTGACCCGGCGTGGTGGTCATAGTGGATAATAAGGCATATTCCAGAGATGCCAAGAGGGTCGGATCACCCAGCCATGTATATCAAATACCACGTTGTACCCCATAGCATACCTTGTGTCGACAAAACTAAGACATCTAAAGAAGAAGACTGTGAGTAGAAAATAGAAAAAGGGAAACAGACAGAGAGATGGATACAGCACCAGAAAAAAAGAGAGAGAGAAGGATGGAGTACCAGGAAAGAGAGGGAGAAGGATGCAGTACCAGGAAGAGAGAGAGAGAAGGATAGAGTACCAGGAAGAGAGAGAGAGAAGGATGGAGTACCAGGAAAGAGCGAGAGAGAAGGATGCAGGTACCAGGAAAGAGAGGAGAAGGATGGAGCCAGGAAAGAGACGGGAGAAGGAGGGAGTACCAGAAGAGAAGGAAAGGGATGGAGTCCAAGAGAGAGAGGGAGAAGGAATGGGTACCCGAAAGAGAGGGAGTAGGATGAGTACCAGAAGAGAGGGAGAAGGATGGGTACCAGGAAGAAAGGGAAGGATGAGTCCAGGAAGAGAGGCAGAAGATGGAGTTACAAGGAGAGAAGGAGAAGGATGGAGTACAGAAAGAGGGAGGGAGAAGGAATGGAGTAAAAACCAGGAAGAGAGGCAGAAGGATGGAGTACCAGGAAAGAGAGGGAGAAGGATGGAGTACCAGGAAAGAGAGAGGGAGAAGGATGGAGTACCAGGAAGAGAGAGGGAGAAGGATGGAGTACCAGGAAGAGAGAGGGAGAAGGATGCAGTACCAGGAAAGAGAGGGAGAAGGATGCAGTACCAGGAAGAGAGAAGGAGAAGGATGGAGAACCAGGAAGAGAGAGGGAGAAGCATGGAGTACCAGGAAGAGAGAGGGAGAAGGATGGAGTACCAGGAAGAGAGAGGGAGAAGGATGCAGTACCAGGAAGAGAGAGGGAGAAGGATGGAGTACCAGGAAGAGAGGGAGAAGGATGGAGTACCAGGAAGAGAGGGAGAAGGATGGAGTACCAGGAAGAGAGAGGGAGAAGGATGGAGTACCAGGAAGAGAGGCAGAAGGATGGAGTACCAGGAAGAGAGGGAGAAGGATGGAGTACCAGGAAGAGAGGGAGAAGGATGGAGTACCAGGAAGAGAGGGAGAAGGATGGAGTACCAGGAAAGAGAGGGAGAAGGATGGAGTACCAGGAAGAGAGGCAGAAGGATGGAGTACCAGGAAAGAGAGGGAGAAGGATGGAGTACCAGGAAGAGAGGCAGAAGGATGGAGTACCAGGAAAGAGAGGGAGGAGGATGGAGTACCGGGAAGAGAGAGGGAGAAGGTTGCAGTACCAGGAAGAGAGAGGGTGAAGGATGGAGTACCAGGAAAGAGAGGGAGAAGGATGGAGTACCAGGAAGAGAGAGGGAGAAGGATGGAGTACCAGGAAAGAGAGGGAGAAGGATGGAGTACCAGGAAGAGAGGGAGAAGGATGCAGTACCAGGAAAGAGAGGGAGAAGGATGGAGTACCAGGAAAGAGAGGGAGAAGGATGCAGTACCAGGAAGAGGGTGAAGGATGGAGTACCAGGAAGAGAGAGGGAGAAGGATGGAGTACCAGGAAAGAGAGGGAGAAGGATGGAGTACCAGGAAGAGAGAGGGAGAAGGATGGAGTACCAGGAAGAGAGGGAGAAGGATGCAGTACCAGGAATAGAGGGAGAAGGATGGAGTACCAGGAAAGAGAGGGAGAAGGATGGAGTCTCGGGGGCTGGCACTACTGGGGCTTCAGCAAAGTGAGCCACAGGACCCCGGCTTCCTGCGCAGCAGAGGATTCCGACCAGTTTACCTCACCACAACAGCTGGCTCTAAATCCCAGGGACAGATGTGTCAGGACAGATCTGGTTCTGATCTTCCTCGTCGTTTGCTATGAACCTGCATAGGAATCCACGCCACACCCAATCCATCGGGCCCACTCATGGACCTGTCCACGTGCTCAGGCTGGGTGAGCAGTGGCGAGGCCCGGGACTGGGGTGCGAGGGTGGGATGGACTGGTCTGCCTTCGGGCTCCACTGAACTTATTTCCTTACGCTCAGCTTCAACCATAAGTGTTGCTCTGGTAAGTCTGAGAATGGGATTCATTCCCATTCGTACGTGCATGTAAATCCTTATGCGCTCATCGAATTTGAATCTGCCTTTCTTAATTAGTGGGTGTGCCAGGCTCCGGGTGCTTGAGAAAGTGTGCAGAACCCTCCATGCACAGCTGCTGACCCTCCAGGATGCAGCTGCTGACCCTCCACGCACAGCTGCTGACCCTGCAGGATGCAGCTGCTGACCCTCCAGGATGCACAGCTGCTGACCCTCCATGCACAGCTGCTGACCCTGCAGGATGTACAGCTGCTGACCCTCCACGCACAGCTGCTGACCCTCCATGCACAGCTGCTGACCCTCCAAGGAGCACAGCTGCTGACCCTCCAGGATGCACAGCTGCTGACCCTCCAGAATGGAGCTGCTGACCCTCCATGCACAGCTGCTGACCCTCCAGGATGCACAGCTGCTGACCCTCCAGAATGGAGCTGCTGACCCTCCATGCACAGCTGCTGACCCTCCAGGATGCACAGCTGCTGACCCTCCAAGGAGCACAGCTGCTGACCCTCCAGGATGCAGCTGCTGACCCTCCAGGATGCAGCTGCTGACCCTCCAGGATGCACAGCTGCTGACCCTCCAGGATGCAGCTGCTGACCCTCCAGGATGCAGCTGCTGACCCTCCAGGATGCAGCTGCTGACCCTCCAGGATACAGCTGCTGACCCTCCATGCACAGCTGCTGACCCTCCAGGATGCACAGCTGCTGACCCTCCATGCACAGCTGCTGACCCTCCAGGATGCACAGCTGCTGACCCTCCAGGATGCACAGCTGCTGACCCTCCATGCACAGCTGCTGACCCTCCAGGATGCACAGCTGCTGACCCTCCAGGATGCACAGCTGTTGACCCTCCATGCACAGCTGCTGACCCTCCATGCACAGCTGCTGACCCTCCATGCACAGCTGCTGACCCTCCTCCATGGTGCACAGCTGCTGACTCCAGGGTGCAGATGCAGGCTGACCCCCCGTCAGTTATGGAGCATGAGGGGAAGATGGTGACCCCAGCAGTGATGGGGGCCCAGGAGCAGGATCGTGAGGAAGTCACTGGAGTGCGAAGTCAAGAGCAGAAGCAGAAGCAGCAACTCAGAATCTAGTTCTGCCACTGCTCCTCCCTCAGATACCAGAATAGTCCTCAGATTCCCTGACTTTAAGAGGAAGGTCCAGGCCACACCCAAGCCCCAGGCCTCTCTGCTGCTTCACAGTGGCTGGAATGAATCTCGTCCATGGAAGGGCGCAGCTTGCAGCTCACTACTAAACCACAGTGGCTGGAATGAATCTCCTCCCTGGAAGGGCGCAGCTTGCAGCTCACTACTAAACCACAGTGGCTGGAATGAATCTCCTCCCTGGAAGGGCGCAGCTTGCAGCTCACTACTAAACCACAGTGGCTGGAATGAATCTCCTCCCTGGAACGGCGCAGCTTGCAGCTCACTACTAAACCACAGTGGCTGGAATGAATCTCCTCCCTGGAACGGCGCAGCTTGCAGCTCACTACTAAACCACAGTGACTGGAATGAATCTCCTCCATGGAACGGCGCAGCTTGCAGCTCACTACTAAACCACAGTGGCTGGAATGAATCTCCTCCATAGAAGGGCGCAGCTTGCAGCTCACTACTAAACCACAGTGACTGGAATGAATCTCCTCCATTGAACCACAACTTGCAGCTCACTACTAAACCACAGTGGCTGGAATGAATCTCCTCCATGGAACGGCGCAGCTCAATACTAAACCACAAGCAACTGGCTATACCTGACTCTTTCTACCCTTTGTATGTGTCTGTGAGTTTTCTTATGGCATCTCAGTTCTAGAACTGTCTTTCCAGGTGGCGAGCCCGCAGGCCTATGGTCTGCGCTCTGGGGACACAAGCCAGCAGCAGCCCTCCTTGTTCGCAGGAACGCCAAGGAAGATGTTCTGCAAAGCTGCAGGTTTGTCTGCTGGAAGCAGCGGGCGGGCTGGACTGGCCGGCTCTGAGACGCGGCCGTGCTGACGAGCAGCCCCACTAGTACTCCAGAAGGACCCAAGCTGTCCATCTTGAAGACTCAGTCGTGGTAGTTTGTTCTGTTTCTTCCAGCAGCAGGTTCACAAGGAAAGAGTTAGCTGAAGACAGACACGTCAATCCTCTCCAAGATCGTTCCAGGACACAGACGCTTGTCTGAGCGCTGCTAGCAACTCTGACGTCAGGAGGTGCATGACGTCACAGGCGCACGCCCCCTTCCAGGTAGAGGCGCGCTTACAGCATCACAAGCCGCCACGGGGCGGAGGCCAGCTCAAGTCCGAGTTCAGTTCCTGAGGCCTCTGCTGCTTAGTGGCCTTGGCAGAGGGTCCCTCCACTCGGTCTTTGTCCCAAGCGGCCATCCTTGGGAGTAATCTGATCAAATGCTAATTATTTCCTTCCAAAGGTTTCTTTTCTCCTGCAGTTCTGGTTAGAGAAAAACATACAGCAGCTGCCCAGCAGGCCAAGAGAGGAGAATCCACTTTAATCCCAGTCTGAGCAGCACCCAAAGTTCTAAATAATTGAACAAACGACTACCCTTCTAAGCTCACAGAGTGACATGTGCAGAGAGACAGTCTTCAAACAGGTGAGCAGACCCCAGGAGGCCGGCAGCCGCCCCAGCCTCCCGCTCCCTCCCGGGACTCAGCCTCCTGCCTCTCTCCCTGTCAGAAACAACAGGGCCTGTGGTCTCAGGGTCTCCCATGAGCACCTTGTTCATAACTGACTTATTCCAGTTGAAAGAGGACCTGAGGTCAAAGATGCCAAATGATGTCTGTGATCCCTCATCTGGGTGCAGTTACTGGAGGTCCGGCTCGAGCCACGGAGTGCTCTGCGCTTTGCTGGGCGTGTGTGAGTGCGGCCCAGGCTTCGAGTTAGACTCCATGCATGATGTAGGTGCAGTCTGGGCTGCAGGTTGGACATGCTGCAAGACGTAGGTGCTCCCAGAAG
This sequence comes from Typhlomys cinereus, assembly GCA_023101885.1. Classification (NCBI taxonomy): domain Eukaryota; kingdom Metazoa; phylum Chordata; class Mammalia; order Rodentia; family Platacanthomyidae; genus Typhlomys; species Typhlomys cinereus. The sequence continues at coordinate 1,771,891 of JALPQD010000259.1, forward strand.
GACAGCATCAGACTCACTTGCTGGCAAAGCTCTTCCTTCCTGGCCCTCGGGTCCTCCAGAGAACAGCAGGATGAACATGTCTGGGGTCTGCACCCTGGGAGCAGACAGAGCTGCACCATGTAGCGCAGCAGGCAAGAAGACTGCTAACTTCAAGGGGCAGGGAAGAGGAAGAGGAGCACACTGGGTAGGGAAGGTCAGAGTCTACCCCAGGGAGAAGGGGCATCCAGGTGGGACCCAATGGACCGCATCTTGGGGTCCTGGGACCCGGCCTGACCCTGGGGGCTCCCATAGACCTCTCTGAGCTGTCCCCCTGCTTCTTGAGCTGCCTCCTCCTTCCTCCCAGCTGCCTCCTCCTCCTCTTCTTCCTCCTCCTATCTGAACTGCCTCCTCCTCTTCTTCCTCCTCCTCCCTCCCAGCTGCCTCCTCCTCTTCTTCCTCCTCCTATCTGAGCTGCCTCCTCCCCCCCCCAGCTGCCTCCTCCTCCTCCTCTTTCTTCTCCTCCTCTCTTCCTCCTCCCCCTCCCCCCCCAGCTGCCTCCTCTTTGCTGAGCGGGACTATTACCTGGGAAAGATGGGATCAGGTGACAGTTCTACCACAGGCAAGCCACTTCTGGTAATTTCCAAAAGCACAGTCAGTCACCTTGACCGATAGGTGACTATAAGAAACGACAGAACTGTAGGAAATCTGAAGTTACAAAAACAACAAGGTCAGGTTTATAAAGACAGCCAGACTGTCAGGCAGGGCTGTGTGGTATCAGACACTGGCTTGGCGTTTCTACTACCGTGTGCAGACGACCCAACTTCCTTTGCCACGAAGCCTGTGAGGTGGGTTGTGGGGTGAGTACTATAACCTCTGAGCAGCACCCCACCTTTTCAACACAGTAATGAGCCTAAATAAGACACCCCTCACCACCGGGGCAGACGAATGTTGGGGTGTGACAGCGAAGGCCCCTCCCCGCTCAGCGCCTCCACGTCGCTAAGAAAAGCTCTCCAGGTTCCAGGCAGCGAAGGCCCCACCCACGCAGGAGCATCCGGAGATGCCATCCAATTTCTTCCGCTGACAAGCTTATAAACGAGAAAGCATAATTTCCAAGGCCATCATGACATTTACTATGCAAAGAACAAGCACGGCCCCGCCTCCCCATGGCCTCCATTTCCTCCCGGCGTCTGTGTGGCCTCCGAATAGCCCCACTTAACCACATTGGGCGTTTTCAAAGCACTCTGCAAAATGAGGCATTTTACTCTCAGGAGGGAAGTAGGCCGAGCTGAGAAATGAAGGAGCTGCCGCGCATCTCCACGGGGACAAAATGACACTTTCTTGACCCTCTCTAGGTAGATTTTTAGTGCTGCCTTTCTGGAAACTTCCATCTCATAACACACAACTGGAAGAGGCACCAGGGGCCACAGGCAGCAGCAGCAGCAGCGTTGCGTGGGTAGAAAGGCTCGGCCGAGGCCAAGGCACTGATTGGGGCTCCTCCTGACTGAGTCCCCCAAAACAAGGACGGAGTTTTCACCGGCTCTTCCTGCCGCCACAGTAACTGGCCAGTCTCGCCTACTCTACGTTTTGCATGAGTTTGCTGATTTTCAGCTTCCCACCTCGGCGGGAGGTGGTTCTGTTACCCAGCTCGCTGCTCCAGGGTCCTCATCAGGCCTCTGTTCGCTGGTAGAACAGGAGCACGGGTGACCCGGTCCCCGCGCTATGAAGACACCACAGCGTCCAAGAAACCGCTTCGCTTGGCAGTGACTGTGTCATTGTGGGCACGTTAGGGTCACCAAGGCAAGCACGCTAAGGAAGACGTGGTCCTGGTGAGAAGACCCCCTGGGCAAAGGTACTGCGTAAAGCTGAGAACGTGGGAGCCCCAGTAAGGGGGCAGAGAGAGCGGCCCCTTCCTGCCGGCCACCAGCCGAGCCCCGGGGCGGCGGGCATCGCTGCAGCCCACATCAGTGCTCTAGGAAGGACACTGAGGCGCCTGGTCACTTGGCAACCGAGGGCGGGGCTGAGGCTGGGCAGGTGGCTGCCCAAAGCAGACCCGCAGAACTCGGCAGGCCTCAAACAAGTGGGGGTGTTCCGTAGAACTTCAGGGATGGATGGAGTCACTCACTTGGGTTTCCAAAGAGTGGGCAAACCGTGACATTAAGGGAAGGGAAGAAGTGGGGCCACGCGCCTAGACCCCTGCAGTGCCACAGCAGCCACTGAGAATCAAGACTCGCACCCTCCACGTTTGCACAGCCCTTCTGAGCTCATGGGCACTGGGAGCTGCTGTGGGCATGGCGTGCCCAAGGGTCCTTTGCTTATGGTGCACACGAAGGCTGTCTCCACCTTAGCACTTAGGAAGCCCAAGACATGCATTTAATGATCCACCGGAACACTCGAAGAGCGGCTGTGAGAAGCAGGTCCAGAGAGGAAGCTGGGCTGACCTGGTGCCATGCACCCCCGATGCCTGTGCCAGCCCTCACATCACCACCCCAAGGACTTCCACACAGGTGCAGTGCTATCAAGGCACAGCTCATATTCCGTCCCTCAGACGTCCCCGGTGCACCACAGCGCCCTCTGGTTTGCTCAGCACAGGCCAGTTGTGGGGGGAGGGGGTGCTGTTGTATGCTTAGTTGTCTTTGTCCCCCACTTCCTCCTAAGATAGCGTGTCCCCCGATTTCACAATCTGAAATCTTTGTTCCTCATGACCAGGTTTGGCTTCGATACTTTTTCCAAGAATCTTTGGTCAAAGGCCTCGGTCCTGCCTGTTACCTTCTGGTAGATTCTGGCATCGTAGGCAAACTCTTGGTCTGGAGTCAGATGGGTCAACGCCCCCAGAGGGAGAGAATTGAACCCCCACCACCGCCACCATCAACACAGATGGATCTTGGGGTGTGGCACTAAGGGAAAAATGTCTCAGAAAGACGAACGCCTCAAGTCCTTGTATCACAAAGAATCAGACAGGACTGAACCGGAAGAGACCACGTGAGGCACGGGGACCATGTCAACGGAGTCTGGATCTGTCGATGGAAACGGTCAGGGTCTGAGGTGTGCCCACCCACATGGATGGATGGTGTCGCCATTGGGCTCTGGTTGTGTTGATTCTTTAGGTTGTGATTATCATTTTATGAGATAAACAGATGTCCAATCACCGTGTTGCAAACTTCAAATGTTTTAAATTTTGTCTATTTCAATAATACTTAAAAACTGAAATAGTAAAGTTGAGCTGAAACGGGCAATAAGAAAGGAACACTCACACTGAATCCATGAAGAGTACATCAAGATATAGGTACAACTATCATCCGAGAAGTAGATATGACTGTTACCAAAGAAAACGTTCTCACCACAGCTTGCCTCACGAGGGTGCTTGGGTCGGCCATGGGCGTTCCTGTGACCACAGCCCACTGAGGTGACCCCGTCGGCCAGCTGCACCGGTCTCAGACGAGTGTCTTGCTAATGGTGAAAACCACACAAACGCCCGTTGCTAAGCTGCATGCTGCGTGCCGTTGCAGTGATTAAGTTCTCCTGGAGCCAGAGTTGCTCTCCCAGCCATTGCTGAGGTCCCGGGGCGCTGGGCATGGCTGGCACCCACCTCTAAAGACATAGGCAGACTGTGCCAGAAGCGGGGAGAAGAAGGGATGGGGGGCCGCACCCAGGGCCTTCATGACGCCTCTGTGCTCCGTCCCACCCTGGGTAACAATCTGCCCCACCCTGGGTAGCAATGTATTCGACAGGTCGACACTAGACGTGCCATCATGTTTTGGTCTGGGGGAGATTTGCTGCCGGCACATTCAGGGAACATCAGTTTGCAGGGTCTAGTCGGTCCAAGGGGGCAAGGATCTCCCCCACAGGTGCTGGGGAAAGCTGCTTTGAGCTCTGGGACAGAGAGAAGGGGCTACAGAGAGAAAGCAAGGCAGCTCAAGCTCCCCTGCACCCCAACACCGCACCCTCTGTGGCAGCCGTGCCCCCGCCACGCAGCCAGATGTCTTGGGAATGGCGTTTCATCTCAACAGATGTGGCTTAGAAGCGTATAAGTGGCTCCCACTGAGAACGTAATGGGCTGATTTCCTGGGCTCTAAGTCTTGACAAAGCGTTTACTATCTGGATTCAGATGAAGACCATGAAATGTGCACACTTAGACATCTGCATCAGACAGGCCACGAGGGGCCCGTGCCGGAGCAGCTCCTCAGTGAGGCCGGAGGGTCTCCTCTTGACTCTGAGAACCAATCAAGTCCAGGTCTCCTTGGGGAGCAGGTGAGACTACCATTAGCTGTTCCAATGGGGGGGCAGGCTTCATGCATGGGGTGCTGTTGTGATGGGGGGCACGCTTCATGCATGGGGTGCTGTTGTGATGGGGGGCAGGCTTCATGCATGGGGTGCTGTTGTGATGGGGGGCAGGCTTCATGCATGGGGTGCTGTTCTGATGGGGGGCAGGCTTCATGCATGGGGTGCTGTTCTGAGGGGGGGCACGTCATGCATGAGGTGCTGTTCTGATGGGGGCAGGCTTCATGCATGGGGTGCTGTTCTGACGGGGGGCAGGCGTCATGCATGAGGTGCTGTTTCGATGGGAGGTACGCTTCATGCATGGGGTGCTGTTCTGATGGGGGGGCACGCGTCATGCATGGGGTGCTGTTCTGATGGGGAGCAGGCTTCATGCATGGGGTGCTGTTCTGATGGGGGCACACGTCATGCATGAGGTGCTGTTTCGATGGGAGGTACGCTTCATACATGAAATACTGTTCTGGGGGCTGGAGAGGTAGCTCAGGGGTTAAGCCTCCGCCTTGCAGGCGGAAGGTCCTGAGTTTGGATCCCAGATCCCACGTATAGACGCCAGGCAGAAGCGGGGGCGGCCTGCGCTTCTGGTCCTGGTAGGGCGGAGCCTGTGAATCCCGGGGCAGAAGGAGGTGGAGGCGTCCATGGTGGTTCGCGAATTCGTCCGTGGTTCTACACATACACAGACACACACACACACACACACACACACACACACACGTGCGCGCGCGCACATACACACGCATATGCACACAGTTGAATAAATAATAATAATAAAAAAAATTAAAAAAAAAAAAAAAAAGAAATACTGTTCTGACGGGGGGGGGAGCTTCATGCGTGGGGTGTGAGGTATGTGCACATAAAAGACTGGGTTTCTATCATTGTGGGCGATATGTCTCAGTATCTCAGCCTGCTCCCATTTCCCTGGATGTATAAAGCAAAGGGAGAATGGGGGCCCCAGACCCACACATCTGGGCGCGAGGCTGGGCACCTCTTCTGCCTGAGCGTGCAGCGGGAGCCACGCTCCAGAGCCCTGTCCTCCCCGGAAGCCGATCGTGCCTTCACTTGCTTGGAGGAATCTGTAAGATGGGATAGTGACAGGGCTCAGCCGTCGGAAACGCAGGACAGTGATAGCTGCCCTCTGGCTTCAGAGTACAGCAGACGAGGAAGCAGAGGAAGGCATGATGCCAAGATGCCATGATGTCATGATGCCAAGATGCCATGACGTCATGATGCCAGGACGCCATGACGACATGATATAATGATGTCACGATGCCGTGGTGTCATGATGTAATGATGCCACAACGCCACGACGCCATGACGCATGATGATGTCATGGTGTTATGAGGTCATGATGCATGATGTCATGATGCTGGGTGACAGGGAATAGATAGGAAACAGCTGCAAGAAGGCCCCTGAATCTACATCCCCAATAGGGTAGTGTAATCTTCCTCTGTGTGTGTGTGTGTTTGTGTCTGTATCTATATGTGCATATGTATACATGTGTGTGTTTGTGTGTCTGTGTATGAGTGTACATGTGTATGTGTGCATATATGTGTTTTTGTGTATATGTATGTGTGTATGTGTCTGTGTGTATGCATGTATGTGTATGCGTGTTTATATGTGTGCGTATGCATGTGTATGTGCATATGCATGTATGTGTATACGTGTTTATATGTGTGTGTATGCGTGTGTATGTGCGTATGCATGTATGTGTGTGTGCCTGTGTGTATGCGTGTGTGTGTGTGTGCCTGTGTGTATGCGTGTGTGTGTGTGTGTGTGTGTGTACCAAGGGGAACTTGTGTATGTTCTGTAGGCCAAGGGTGACACCAAGAATTCTCCCAGATTGCTTTGTCTCCTTACTGCTTTGCCCTGGGGTTTCCCATCCTCCACTCTTCAGGGCTGGAATTGCAGGCTACAGCCATTTCCACCAGGTACTGTTAACCCTGAGTCATATCCCCAGCCCCCAATCTTCCTTTTGGCACTACGCCATGATGCTGGAGTCTACAAATGCGTTACATTCTGGGTATGTCCCGGAACATCTGTAGTCCTGCAGCTCAGACACACCTGACACACCTACGAAGGGATCACGCCCTGCACGGGCTGCCCGCACAGCACTCCGGCTCCTTGCAGCCTAGCGTTTGCTTGGATGTTTCCCCACTAAGGTCAGAGCGGTCAAACAGCCGAGCGACCCCAAGCTTTCCTTGCAGTGAGAGGGCTCATTTACAAGCTTCCTGTGGGTGCTTGGTGGTGGATGAACCTAAAGTGACATGTGGACACCGAGACCTAAGACAGGGAAGTGGTCAGCTTTCTGCCCTCGGCCATGCTGAACTCACACTAAGGCCTGTCCTCGTCCATCCTCCTCGCTACAGCTGGAGTGAGAACTCACAGCCCCACGCAGCCTCTGTCTCCCGTGAGTTCCACACGTCCGTCCCTGGCCAGTCCATATGCTCACCTCTGGCCAGAACTCCTCACAGCTGCGCCGTGGCGAGCAACGCATTCTTTAAGACAGACACACCCTGAGGTTGTATACACAGGGTCTTTAGGGAGAAAGGGGTTGAAACCCAGTCTAGAGATCGCTTGAAATGTGTGACAACAAAGGAGACCCCAGGTCTGGAACCGCACACTGAGATGCCCACTGACTTAGAGCACCAGTCGGTGAAGCCTTTCGAGGCTCCCATCTCCTCCCTAATGAGCCATTTGGGGGGTGAACCCCGGAGGAGACAGTGAAAGAGCGCATAGGTACCGCTATGCCTGCAGCAGGCTTCACCCTGCCTGTCCAAGGCGCCCCAGCACTGAAACGCCAAGTTCTGCCAAGGCTGTAACACAGGAGCAGGGCACAGGCAGGCGCAGGGCACGGGCAGGCGCAGGGCACGGGCAGGCGCAGGGCATGGGCAGGCATAGGCACGAGCTGGGGCGACTCCTCCCCACATCCAGTGGCAGGAATCAAATCCAGCTCTGTGGCCAGCACTTCCCAGCGGGTCTGAAATGAAGCAAGGACGAGGACACATGGACAGAGCGTCAGCCGCTGTGTCAGGGGACACGGAACAGTGTAGAGATCCGAGACAGTGACCCCAGTGAGACTGTGTGTTGAGCCCCCACCCGCCTCGTGATGGTCCTTCTAGTTCCCAGCTATCATAGTCAGACACGCGTGTCAACTTGACAATTGAGGGTTTGAGCTCTGAGCACATCTGCCAAGAATTATTTTTTGGGTTAACCCTGCGCAAGCCTACAAGAGATCATCTAATTGATGTGGAAGTCCCATCCCACGGTGGGTGGCACTAGATCCTGGGTAGGTGACTAAGGTGGAGGGAGCCGGTTAAGGGAGTCGGCGTCCTTTTGTATATTGGCCAGACATGCTGCTCTGGCTAGTGAGGTTCACCTCTCTCAGCAGTCGTGTAGATATGATGTGATCAGTTCCCTGGTCCCTAGGTCTTGGTGTGGACTCTTCAGCCAAGCTGGGGTAAGATCTGTAAGTGAACGATCCCAAGCCAGAATCGAAGAGAGAAAACCTTGTTCCACTAGGCATTTGAGCATGAGTTTACCAATAATGCATCTGTGCAAACAAGCTGCAACACTGCCTGCAGGGCATGGACAGGCTCTTCGTTCCCTGTAGAACGGTAGGTATCATCAACAGCAGGGCCATGTGTATCAACCACATCTTGGCATCTCCAGCTGTGCAGAACAGGGGGGCTTGAGACCCCCATACCGAGTGTGGTCCAGGAAGCCTTCGTCTCAGATCTTGTGCTCGCACCCCAAGCCTGGGTAAGCGACAGCTACCCTGTGTCACTTAGACGTGTTCCATCTCTGCAAGGCTTCCAAGTGACCCTGGGAATTGGGGAGCACTTGAGTCTGAGCACGCGTGGGGGGGGCAGCAGGGTCTGCTCCTGTCGATTCATCTGCACAAGGATGAGCCTTGAACCCTGACCCTCAGTTACTGCCTACGTGAAGTAAGACCCGTGACCTGGGGGTGCAAGCAAATAGCTTTGGGGTGCTCACGGTCATCATAGCAGTCCACCCCAAGAGTGAAAACACAAAGGTTCTGGGGCCTCAAGGGTAGCCATGAGGAGTTATACTCAGGAGTAACCTCGCTGAGCTCTGCGTGCCTCCTGCGGTCTCTCCCAAGAAAACATTGAGAAGGTAATGGGAGGCATACGCCCCCCAGACGGAGCCACAGCCCCTCGCTGGCCAGGAGCGTGTGGGAAAGAACAAGGTTGTACAGAGGAATTTCTGTAACTGCAGAGGAGAGAAGCCTAGTGGGAAGCAAGGTCGCCCCAAAAAGTAGGCTCATAAATATTTGGAGCAAATGATTGTGCTTCTAATAGTTATTTACTGGTTTTTGTGGCCCAGTGTCAACCGAAGTTATTAAAGGATAACAAGTCTTGAAGCACAGAAGCAGTCAGGATATAGCATGTGGTTTTCATGTTCAGTTGGGATTCTTCAGACATCCCAGAGTGCGTTAGCAATTGTCAAACTCAATCCGTTTGGCAGGAAAAACATGTCATGGCACCCTCTCTCTCTCTCTCTCTCTCTCTCTCTCTCTCTCTCTCTCTCTTCTCTCTCCCCCATCGCAAACCTACAAAGTTTGCGCCTGGCTTCTCATGTGCCAACCCAGCTGATGAGTGAGAGAGTCTCCCTGGTTAGGGTCCAGAGGACCCTGACGCTGGGGCAGCCACTTCTGAGACAGGACCCTCGGCAGGGACGATCCTATTCCCCAGAGCTCCGTGGAGGGACAGATGCATCGGTGCAGAGACACTGTCTATGCACCTCGAGAGCATCTGCTCCCGAAGGTAGAAAATGGCCCAGGACGCCCCACACCTGGACTATGCAGTGTGGAGAGCAGGAAGAGAGATCAGGGTCCACAAGAGAGCCCGTGTGCCACGCAGTTCTACAGGCCATGCTTGCTTAGTGTGCAGTACTGGAGGCCATGCTGGGTTAGTGTGCAGTACTGGAGGCCATGCTGGGTTACTCTGCAGTACTGGAGGCCATGCTGGGTTACTCTGCAGTACTGGAGACCATGCTGGGTTACTCTGCAGTACTGCAGGCCATGCTGGGTTACTGTGCAGTACTGGAGACCATGCTGGGTTAGTGTGCAGAACTGTAGACCATGCTGGGTTAGTGTGCAGTACTGGAGGCCGTGCTGGGTTACTCTGCAGTACTGCAGGCCATGCTGGGTTACTCTGCGGTACTGGAGGCCATGCTGGGTTACTCTGCAGTACTGGAGGCCATGCTGGGTTACTCTGCAGTACTGGAGGCCATGCTGGGTTAGTGTGCAGTACTGCAGGCCATGCTGGGTTACTCTGCAGTACTGGAGGCCATGCTGGGTTATTCTGCAGTACTGCAGGCCATGCTGGGTTACTGGACAGTACTGGAGGCCGTGCTGGGTTACTCTGAAGTACTGGAGGCCGTGCTGGGTTAGTGTGCAGTACTGGAGGCCATGCTGGGTTAGTGTGCAGTACTGCAGGCCATGCTGGGTTACTCTGCAGTACTGGAGGCCATGCTGGGTTAGTGTGCAGTACTGGAGGCCATGCTGGGTTACTCTGCAGTACTGGAGGCCATGCTGGGTTACTCTGCAGTACTGGAGGCCATGCTGGGCTACCGGCAGTACCGGAGGTCATGCTGGGTTAGTGTGTAATATGAAAGACCGTGCTCAGTTGGACTGAAGCCCACCGTGTACTCAGCCCTTTTCCTCCTTCTCCTCCATGACGCCTGGCCTATGCTTCCAGGATCTGAACGAGTCCTGCATTTTGATGCCCTGATCTCTTAAGGAGGACCCAGGCCTCCCTCTATCAAGAACGCCTCCACTGGCCTGTCTGTGATGACGCAGGACCTAAGACCTCCTGCACAGCCCACGGGGTGCTCTTCAGGGTGAAGCCCCCTCTTCAGCTAGAAGGGCAGAGTGAAGTAGGTGCTCCTACAACGCAGTGCCCCAGGACTCCCCAGAGTCACACCCTTTGAGCAGCCCTTGGGCCAAAGCGCTGCACTGCGGCTGCCTTCACTCTGCGATGGTTTCGTGAGTGAATACCGAGTCTCAGATGCCAAGATGGGGCGGGGATTAGCAGCACCCAAGGGTGCCCGGGTCCAGCAGAGCAAAGCACCCTTCCCAGGTGTCTGCAGCAGCAGGGCTCCATCCTGCATCTTCATTCCAGGCCCCGGCCAGCAGAGTCACGTGGGCATGAGGGCTGTTGTCAATCATCCAGGCCGGTCCTCAGGGGCTGCTGCAACGGGGAGCTCAGGCCGCCTGACAGGCCCAGGGGCTCCGCTCTGCCCACGGAGCAAAGAGGCAGACACAGCCCAGCAGGGCACAGACAGCGCAGGGCAAACAGGGGCGCCAGGCCTGACCCAGAGGAGGAGGGTCAGGCAGGACAGGCCTCTGAGAGAGCCTAGTCCTCGCCTCTGACCCACCCGCCACCCCTGAGCTGAGGAAGGAGTTCTCAGGAAAGTAAAGAAGACCCTGGTGCTCGAGCCCCCTAAGTAACCAGGCAATGGTGAAGGATGAGACCCCAGCCCAATCTGACCTCCTCTTCAAGGATTTGGGGTTACAGAAGTGTCAGGGACACAATGCATGGCTCGTGTGTGTGTGTGTGTGTGTGTGTGTGTGTGTGTGTGTGTGTGTGTGTATGTGTGTATGTGTGTGTGCACTCATGTATGTATGTACATGCATATGTGTGCCCATGATATGAAGGACAATTTCATCATTGTTCCTTAGGAACTATCGCCTACCATCTTGCTTTTTTTAACATTTTTTTTATTTTTTTTCATTTATTCAACTGTGTGTGTATGCGTGTATGCATGTGTGCACGCACGTGTGTGTGTGCGCGTGTATTGTGTAGGGGTGTGTGTGTGTGTGTGTGTGTGTGTGCGCATGTGTGTGTGTAGAACCACAGACGAAATCCGGGAACCACCATGGACGCCTCCACCTCCTCTTTGTTTATTCTGCCCCATGATTCACAGGCTCCGCCCTACCAGGACCAGAAACAGCAGGCGGGGCAAAGTAAACAAGGAGGTGGAGGCGTCCATGGTGGTTCCGAATTCGCCCGTAGTTCTACACGCACATACATACATACACACGCGCACACACGAATACACGCACAATTGAATAAATAATAAATAAAAAATTAAAAAAAAAGAATGGTACTGTGTGGGTTAAAGACACTGATTCCAAACACCGGGACTTCCCTGAAATTATCGCACAGACTTTGATAGAGACCAGGACTGATTTGAAAGAGCAAGTTTCAGACAAGGTCGTCCCTTTCTCTTTGAAAGCCTCGATCTTCCGGCTGTCATCTATTAATTGTATTACAGATAAGGTAAGTAAAAGTGCGCAAGGTGGAGATCATAGCCCCCTTTCGTCTAGTGCGGACCGAAGGGAGGGGCGGCTGTGAAGTCAGTGGCATGAGGCAAGATGGAGCTCTCCGAAACCAGGAGGCTGTGTCTGTTTTGACGTGTGATGGGAAGATCTGAAGTTTCAAACCTGAAAGGTGAAGAAAGGGTGGGCAAAGAGAACCCAGCAGGCCTGGCCTCGGCGGGCGTCACCCAGAGGGACACCCACCCTTGTCTCGTCACTGCTGGTGTTTGTGTTCAAAGCAACCGAGATTCACAGCAGCTTTAGGTTCCGCAAAACAGAAGGAAACACACGGTTCTCGCACCTTCCTGTCCCCTCCGCACACCCAGACTCCCCGCTGAAGCCCCACGGGCGGTGATGAGCTTCCTGACCTTGAATTAATTCTGAAACCTCTATGGTATGTCTTCATACTCTTTCCCGACCCTGGCTGCCACACGAGGTACCAGGAGATCCCACGTTTATTGAGGGGCCCTGATGTTTTGGAAGGCAGTCTTAAGGTGCACAGGACAGAGCCGAGGTCCCCAGGGTAACAGCAGTGACGGGTGGCACCTGCTGATGTGCTTCAGGACGATGAGCCCGCAGCTCACTCTGGAGGATGGATTTGCCTGAAGCCTGACTCCGCGCTCACACGACCTTCTGTGTTCTTGCCCTGCAGCCGCCTGCCTCGAGGTCGCCAGGTTCCTGCCGCCCCTTGAGCTGGGGTTCCACAGACACCCGAGTTCTGACGAAACACGCCGTGGCACAAAGCAGTGGGGTCCATCCAGCATTGGGGTGTATCTTGTGCCGCTTTCTGAGCACGTGATCTGGAGTCGAGGGGCAAGGGCCCCTTCCCGAGGTCTCTCTTGGATCATGCTAATCCTGTCAGGTGCTCTTCATCTTGCTCAGTCAGTCACCAAGGCCCGATCCTAACACCACCCCTTGGAGGCTTATGACCCACCCATGATTGGCACCAACGTAGCGTCTCACCATCTTAGATGCCAGGCAAGCACCAGGCCAGGCACCTTAGAGGCTCCACACGTCTTCTACAACTTGTCCACAGCGACTGGGAACACTGGCTCCAATGTGCATTTCCCGATTTGTGGGACCCAATTCCAGGACACCCACAAAAATCCACCAGTGTGCCTGCGGAAAGTCAGCTGTCTTTGGGGTGAAACCGAGGTGCGCTTCAGCCATCGCACCAGTTCGTTCTGATCGCAGGTTCCCAGCATGCCCTCGAGCATAATTAGCCTCCTGCCTGGTGAAGAGACAGCTTCGTGATCTGCGCTGACTAGAGACAGATCCAGACGAGGGTCTTCTACTCAGCTGCCCGCCGACGGCGACAGGCACAGACCAGATCCTGCGGTGCTGAGGCTGGACGTCCAGGAGCAAGGCGTGGCAATGCAGCCCTTCCGAGGACTCTGTGACCCACGTCTCCTGAGCCCCTGTATTGTTACCAGGCCCGTCCACTCTAGTCGTGTCCAGATCCCCTCTGACCGGGACACCAATCAGATCAAGCCACCTTGAGAGTCACATGGTTACCTGGTCCAGATCAAGCCACCTTGAGAGTCACATGGTTACCTGGTCCCCTTGAAAGGTCCCATCTCCAACTATGGTCACAGCTTGGAGTTCTGGGGATTCTGGCTGCATTGTGCATAATGTAGGATCTCTCCGCTAAGGGGGGCCCCACCTCTGCCCCTGGGCTGGGCCCTGGCAGAGGCCCGGGGGTCGGGTGTCTGTGCTTTTGGATGCTGCTGCCCTGAGGTTCTGAGCACGCATGGGCGGCCGCCTTGCACGTGCGCTTCGAGCTGTTCCTCCTCACTTGGCACGCACTTTGCTCTCCACGCTCCTAGCCACACGCACCTCCTACTGACCTAGGTCCGCACAGACCCCCTTGGTCCCCTTAGGCACCAAGTGTGCGGGGGCTGGTGACCTGGGGCTGATGCGCTGCCCCTGGAGCCGGGCCTTGTTTTTACTGCCACCACTGTGCTCTGATTGTTTCCATCCCACACCCCCTGAAGGGCCTCTCGGGGAGCACTCCTCCGTCCAGGCTGGAGCTCCGGGTGCCGCATGCCAAACTCTGCACCACCCCAGGCCGGGAGTCTCTGCCTCCCCGCATGGGAGAGGCTAGAAAGTGGGCAGCAGCTGCAGGTAGTTCTTACAGGCTCTGCTGGGACGGCCACGTCACCCCCACCCCAAGCTCAGAGAAGTCGCGCTAAGGCTGTAGGAGTCGGAGGGAGGAGGGGATGGCACGTGTTGTGCGCATGGCGGGGCTGCTGCACCCACAGATTCACTGACGCTGCATTGATTCTCACAAGTCCTGCACCAGGTTTGGTTTCAATATTCCGTCAGGAAAGGGCCCAGCATAAGGGAACCATGGGGCCAACACTGACTGCGGTGGGGGTCTACGGTGCAGAGCCACATTACCTGTGCCCCAGAGGCATTCAGGCACACGCCAGCACACGCTAAGGCAGGTGGCTCTACTGAAATGTCACGGGCCACACACACATAAGACACGAAGTAGGAGGAAGTTTGGTTGTGAATCTGGAGCATAGCAAATAGCTTAAGACAAGGGACCCCTTCCTCATCTGGCTTAGGCTAAGGACCCCCACGCTCCGGTAAAGCTCTTGGCAGCATAGATCCTTCACTTGCATGTATCCTAATAATGAACCTAGCAACCCCGTATGCTACCTGCACCAGACAACGTGTGTGTCCCTCTCTGAATGAGGGAACAGGTTTTTCCTTCCTTAGTAAACACAAAATTTAGTTTCTGTTCAGACGTATTCCTAACACATCTGGATATACAGAAGAGAGAAGCCGATCTCACCTCAACTGGTTTGGGGTACATTTTTGATAAGGGTAAAATGTGACTTTTTGGGAAAGTTTCCATCTGCCTCTCATACCTATGCATAACCAGGTGCATATGATCAAAATCAGATGCACTGTGGGATGGTATGTACAATGGGAAGAACGGCTGGACCGGATGACCTAATGTTTCAATCAAAGTAGAACCATCCGAATTTCAGCCCTGAGCAGACAGCTGCTCCTTCCTCCCAGAAAGCGCCGAGGCAGCAACCTGCCCACCACCCCCACTACGGTCTCCACTCACGTGACTGCTGCTTCCTTGCAGCACATCCCAATGTCACCAAGGCTTTGCTGAGTAAGTTTTCTTCAATGCTTTTTTGCAAATCCATGTTGGCTGTTAGTTCTTTCTTGAGCAAAATTCCAAGACTCTGGGAACAGCCCAGACCTACCCAAAGGAACAGTCTAGACCACCCGCAGGAACAGTCTAGACCACCCGCAGGAACAGTCCAGAACCACCCGCGGGAACAGTCTAGAACCACCTAAAGGAACAGTCCAGAACCACTCAAAGGAACAGTCCAGAACCACCCAAAGGAACAGTCTAGAACCACCCACAGTGTTGCAGTTCTCCTGCATGGTTGCTGATAAATAACCATCAAACGGCTTGAGAGAACAAGGGTTTATTCTCGCTTATGATTCCTGGTTACAATTCTCAGCCCGGCTTGACGGTAGAGCACGCACCAACACCAGGGCCGAGGGAACTGGCCACACCATCTCTATATAATGGCTGAGAAAGGGACAATCCTTACTTGCCAGACCAGCATGTCTGGCAAGTGAACAGAAGGATGCCAACTCTCTCAACCAGCTCTCTGTGATTTATCCAGGGCCTAATCCCACCCACCATGGGCTGGGGCCTTCCCCATCAGCTGGACAATCTTCTTCAGGTTTGCTCTGGGCTTAACTCAACCATCAGCTCTCTACAACTGTGCCCAGAGCTCAAACCCTCAACGGTCAAGTTGACACCTGTCCTTATATGACACACAAGAACAGTCTAGGACCACCCACAGGAACAGTCTAGAACCACCCGCAGGAACAGTCCAGACCACCCACCCAAAGGAACAGTCTAGGACCACCCAAAGGAACAGTCTGGAACCACCCGCAGGAACAGTCTGAACCACCCGCAGGAACAGTCCAGAACCACCCGCAGGAACAGTCTAGAACCACCCGCAGGAACAGTCCAGACCCACCTGCAGGAACAGTGGGGCAAGAGGGTTCTTGGTGGGAGAAGGATGGGATGAAATTGTACAGTACAGGTAGAAGCTGTTTAAACTCATTGTGTGCAAACATGACTCTATGAATCAAAAAAGTGTCATGGTTTGAATTGTGACTTGTATCCCCACAGATTCGTGCGTTTTAGGAGCTTTGTGGGGGGCAGTCGCAGGAGGTGGGCCTCGAGATTGTTCCGCCCCACCGGGCCTCAGCGAGTGAGTCAGCTCCTACAGTTTGCAGGTCCCAGGTCCCACGATGGATGTGACCCAAGCCCCCCCCCCCCCGCTCCTGCCAGCCAGCCAGCCATGCTGCCCCCTCCCCCGTAACGGACTGGATCTCCCCTGGACCGGTAAGCTGAATAAATCTCCCTTTCTCCCTTAAGGTGCTTGAGTTAGATGGATGTCTCAGCTGCAGAGAAGAGCAACTGGTACAAGAACTAGGACGTTTTTCAACTTGTAAAATAAAAGGCCTATGCTCTTGCAAGACAGCTTTGAGCAAATTTTCTTTTTTAAGAACTGAGAATACCAGGCATTATTATTGTTAAAGTTTCCTATGTAGCTAAAGTAAAATTAAGTTTTTTTTCCCAAGAAAACCATATTCTCCAGACATAGCACATTCTTTTAACTACTGTCTATATGAATATGATGTATATGTTTGTATTTTAGAGTGGAAATGACGTATTTCGTTCAACATATAATTTAGATATTAAAAAAATATGCCAAATGGTTGCATTTTACAAGCACAGTATCATACAATGAAGACTGAAGTGATTGCTTATGTTTATTAAACGCGCAGTGAGGGGCTGGAGAGGTGGCTCAGGGGTTAAGCCTCCACCTTGCAGGCGGAAGGTCCTGAGTTCGGACCCCAGATCCCACATATAGACGCCAGGCGGAAGCGGGGGCGGCCTGCGCTTCTGGTCCTGGTAGGGCGGAGCCTGTGAATCCCGGGGCAGAAGGAGGTGGAGACGTCCATGGTGGTTCCCGAATTCGTCCATGGTTCTACACATACACAGACACACAGACACACACACACACACACGCACACACGCACACACGCACACACGCGTGCACGCACACATACACACAGTTGAATAAATGATAATAATAATAAAAAAATAAAAAAAACATGCAGTGAATCATCCATAGGATTTCAAATGATCAATAGAACTAGTTTTATGTCTGTGGAAATGGGGCTAAAAGTACAGCTCAGGGTGGAGCCTGCAGGGAGGAGGCCTTAGCTGGATCCCGCACTGAGACGATAAACTCCTCTCAGCAAGAGGAGTGGACCAAGAGCCACGTGGGTGGAGCTCTGCCTCCTCCCATCAAACATCCCAAATAAAAGTGAAGTATCTGAGGGGAGACTTCAAGCCCGCGGCTCTGACTCTGCCCCTAGTACCACCTGGGCCCAGCGGGGAAGTCAGAGGACCAGAGTAATCAGAGTCAGCACCCTTCCTCTGTCCCAGA
Source organism: Typhlomys cinereus (assembly GCA_023101885.1). Taxonomy (NCBI): domain Eukaryota; kingdom Metazoa; phylum Chordata; class Mammalia; order Rodentia; family Platacanthomyidae; genus Typhlomys; species Typhlomys cinereus. Next base: position 1,788,991 of record JALPQD010000259.1, read on the forward strand.
AGACGAGGTACTCAGGCCAACAGGGCGAGAGGGGGGCCCCATGGGGGCCTGTGGCTTGAGGTTCTCACGCTGGTGCACAGGGCCCACAAACGCAGGGCCAGGACGCTGGCGCACACCAGCGAGGCTCCACTTTGCATTCAGAGCTGCCCTTTAGCTCTGGCTTCTCATTTTATTTATGCGTTGTTTACAGCAAGACCATAATGACAAACTGCAACAATTACTCATGTGTAGCTGCCGAGAACCGAATTTCATATAAATTTGTTTAGCTGGCTATTAATCCTGATCTTTTCATTAGGAAGAAAAGAAAAAGCTAAATGAATTCCGGGTGACTGCAGTGGACGCAGACATGGGGAGCCTTATAATCTCAGGGCAGTCTGTTATCAATGCAACCAGGACATTTTCGATTGAAAAATCAATTTTCCCCTTCGCTCCTTTTAACCTCTCGTGCCATCTTCATGGCTTGCCTGGATCCAGATAACATAACTCAGCATGAAAGCCAGACAGAAACAGCCCTGGGCATGTCCACGGGACACGCGGTGTCATCTGAGCACAGGGACCGTCGTCCTCGGCTCCGGAGGCTTCGCCCGGGCGCACCTTTCAACTCGCGGTATTAATCCTCAGCAGTCCGGGGAGAAAGTGAGGCCGATGCTCTGTTAATGAGGCAGCGGGGCGGTGTGGGAAGCGTGAGCTGCGGCTCTAGGAGCCCGGGGCTTCCGCAGCCTGCGCACCGCTCCACAGGAGGCAGAGGCGGCTGCTACTGCCCGCTGCACCCTGCGCCCACGGCGGGCACGCGCTGTACCCCACAGCCGCAGGACGCACTCTGAGCACAAGGCCGCGGGCACGCGCTCCGGATGGCCTGGGGCCTGAACGAGTGGGCTCACAGTTTCCCAGGAACTGACCAGTAACAGGTTCTACGCTTAGACTCATCTTTGAATGCCAGTCACGCTTGACCTCTGCCCCCCCTACAAAGTGAGGGTCACGCTGGGACCCAGTCCCCAAGATTGGGGCGATGGTGTGTGTTGAGGGTTTAGAACCATTCCAGCTTCTCAGGCACAAAACCACTGAGGAAATGTTAGCGCCACAGTCATTACAGACCCAGCTCAAAGAACAGTGACATCAACGGGTGACTTCCAAGCAAATACCTCTACCTCACAGCAGGTGCCAGCAGTGTCCGGGGGTGCCTGCCCTTGGTCCATGGATTACTGTGACTTGCATTTGGGTCCCACCCTCTGATCCAATCACCCTCACAGGGCTCCAGCAAGAGAGGCCATCTCATCATGAGCCTCCGCATGGGACTTCCTTGTGCATAACGACTAATAACATATGCAAATCCAGCCATGGCCCCAGCAGTGATTTCAGTACGAGACTGATGTCTCTCCCATTCAAAGAACAGAAACGTCCTTCCTGTACTGATGAGCCGTGGGCTTTGTTGAGAAGTTTAATAAGAGACAGACACAGGGAGCTCCAAGCATGACAAGGGGCTCGTGGGATTTCCGGTGTTTGGTCCTCTCTCTGGTCCCCCTCGGGAGGCAGTAAGGGGACTACATGGCCTCACCTAAGAGCAGGTGGGGGAAGGTCGAACCAGAACGCCAGCCAAGACAAGGCCAGACGTGCCGGGATTTTGGACAGATCGGTGCATCGCCAGCAATTAACGACCTGTGGGCTTCATGGGCTCAGAGCTTCCACCTGCCGTGTAAGCGTGCACGCGCCTGGCCTCCTGAGGAACACGCTTAGGTCTGAATTCTGTCTCTGGGGATTCTGAAGTCACTGGTGTAAAGGGGAATTTGGGTTTTCTTGTACCTATCGCTGCACTATCGCTGCACTATCAGGTCTTGGTGAATCTTGCTATTGCTTTGTTTTTTAATTTTTTTATTCAATCATGTGTGTGTGTGTGTGTGTGTATGTATGTGTGTGTGTAGAACCACGGGCGAATTCGGGAGCCACCATGGACGCCTCCACCTCCTCCTTGTTTACTCTGCCCCAGGATTCGCAAGCTCCGCCCACCAGGACCAGAAACGCAGGCCGCCCCCGCTTCCGCCCGGCGTCTATACGTCTATACATGGGGTCTAGGATCCAAACTCAGGACCTTCTGCCTGCAAGGCAGAGGCTGAACCCCTGAACCACCTCTCCAGCCCCGAATCTTGCTATTGTGGCATAAGTGATCCTCGTGTTCATCTTTCTGTTTTCTTGCTGTTCTCTGTGATTTTGTCACTTGTATCAAGCTGCCTTAAGAACAACAACAAACTATGGTGTGGGAGGCGTGTTGGCAGAGAAGTCCTGGGGAGGAGAGAGATGTACTGAGCCTGCCTCAGGTGTCGGCCTGCCCACCCCAAAGGGGAGCATTCCCACCATGTCTTCTGAGGTAGAGGACACTTGCTTCTGGCTGCGAGTGCCCACTATTCACCTGGCACAAGCTACAGGTGGGTAGCGAGGAGGAGTCGGTGCTGTGCGAGGGAAGGGGCGTGGGACCAGAGCTAAGGGGGTCCCGGCATCCAGGAAGCTTTCTGGAGTCCCTTTAAGGACGAGACTGTTCATGCCAGCATCTCGGTGCAGTGTCATTGAGGGGGAGATCGGAAACATGCCAGAGGCCGATCCAGCAGAGAAGGAAGTTGAGGAGGCAGAAGAGAAGCCGCGCAGCAAAGCCGAGGCTGCAGGACGGGATCTGATTGTCACGGGACGCATCCCCTGGGGAGGCCCGAGGTGTCAGCAAGGTCGGAGGTCAGTCCTTGGCGCGCTCTGCTCACGGCCTGGGAATAGGGCATGAACGGGAGATGTGACGTGGCCAGAGCTGGCGGCTGTCCCTCCATCTCAGCAGTGTCCGCCGCCAGCTGAGTGAGCTCTGCTGTCCCTGGAGGGAGCATGTTCCTCAGGTGTCTCCCGCCGCTTCTTACAGGTCTGCAGGGGAGGCAGCTGGAGTCGGAGCTGTCTGGGGTGCTCATGGGCTCTCGCTGACTATTCTCAAGGGTCCCACCTGAGCAGACACCAGAGGCAACAGCCCCCCTGCCTCACCCCACCCCGCCCACCCTGCGACATTCCTGCAAGTGGGAAGAACCTTCCAGTCACCTCGGGGTCTAGGAGAATGTAGTGCTGACTTTCTTGCTCCGGGACCAGCTGATGGTGTTGGAGATTCAGTCCAGGTCAACTGGACCGATGGAAGGTTCTCTGCAGGCCTGTGGGAGGCGCGTGCTACTCACGGGAGCTGAAGTGGTTTGGACAGAAAGCTTGTTGTCGTGGTTTCCATATGAAAGATGCCCACAGATGCCCGTGTTTGAAGTCTTGGTCTCTGGCTGATGGCGTAGTTTCAGAAGGTCGTGGAACGTTTAGGAGGTGGGTCCTAGCACAGGAGGTGGACTCTGAACCTCTCCCTGTTTCCTGGCCCACTGAGATGGAGCAAGCAGCTGCCATACATTTCAACCACTGTACCGTCCCACCATGACAGAAAAATGTGTAAATAAACATGAAGCAAAATGGGTCCTTTATCCTGCAAGTACCTTCTTGTCAAGTATTTAGCCACAGCAATGAGAAAAATGACTCGTAGCCCATCTTCCTTGAAGCCACGGGCCCTAGGGTGACTCAGCCCATCTTCCCCAGAAGCCGTGGGCCCTGGGGATGTCAAGTCATTTGTGATCTTCCGGGAACACATCGGCTTCTCCTGCCCGGTGAGGAGGCGGAGCAGAGGGTCTGAGCTGGGGGTGGCCTCACGGGGCTGCTCACCAAGCTGCCTTGGAGCATGTGCAGAGAGGTGAGCACCCCAACACTGCAGACGCTTCAGGCAGCAGCAAGCAGGCTAATGAACACACACACACACTCAAACACACACGCATGCACATACACACGTGAACACACACACACACATGCACACACATATACACATACATACATGCACACACAAACACACACGCATGCACATACACACATGAACATGCACACACACCCACACATGCACATGCATATACATACATACATGCACACACACCACACACACACCCCATGCATACCACACACACACACACATGTACAGACATACACATGCACACACACCACATACATACAGGCATGTACACACACATGCACACACACATGCACACACACGTGCATGAGGAGGCAGTCAGGTCAATGTTCAGCCTAGCCAGGACATCTGCATCTCCAGCCCTCACCACAGTTCAAAGAGCATCATGGAAGAGGGGTGGTAAGTGTGTAAATGGAACCAGAGGTAGAGGAAGGACGCCAGGCAGGGCTGAGGCCCCCATGAGCCACTGCAGCTGTGTCACCTCCAAGAGCAGCACAAGATGGGCTGGGAGCCTTTCATGGCCAGAGGTGGAGGGCTCGGGGTACCTCGCCTCCCTGAGGGACCGCGGTGGCTGATGCTGGCTGTGGGAGAAGGCGAGGAGTCACTTCTCTGGTGGTGGACTCGGCGATGCGTCGCCATACCCCAGTACTCCAGGTAATGCACTTAATAACACAGGCAACCTGAGGAGACCCGGTGCAAGAGGGGGAGAGAGAGGGAGATGACGGCTAGGAGGAACGTAGGAGGGCACTGGTTAGGGAGGACGTTCTCCGTGAGGGGAGGGGCTGGGCCAGGTAGCATGTTGAAGCAGACTAACATTCCTTGCACACACGCATGAAGCTGTGAAGGTAATGCAGGTCCTGCTCATTTTACTGGTTACCTGCTGCTCTAATGAAGGGCTAACTTGGGAAATTTGGGGGAAAGCACTTAATTCCAGCTCACAGCTCCAGGAATTGGTGTATCGTGGTGGGGAAGTCACAGTAGAGGAGCCGAGAGTGCTGGTCACATGACATTCACAGCACAGGGCTCTGGTCACACCCGGGGAGCCCAGGGCTCTGAATCAATCACGTGCATGTGCCGAGGCTGGACTAGCTCTTCCATCGCTGCACAGCCCCACCCACGGTGGGCTGGGGACTCCCACACCAGTGACCTGATCCAGACGGTTGCACACAGCTCACCCAGATGCCAACCTCAATGGAGAGAAGCCCTCTCGGGTGGGCCTCGAGGTGTCCGAGGTGTCAGGTTCACGGCTAATATTAATTAACATAAGTAAACAGGGTAAATTTAGCTGGTCACGACCACCATTTAAAATGATCCTTAAGGGCTAGAGAGGTGGCTCAAGGGTTAAGCCTCTGCCTTGCAGGCAGAAGGTCCTGAGTTCGGATCCCAGATCCCATGTATAGACGCCAGACGGAAGCGGGGGCGGCCTGCGTTTCTGGTCCTGGTAGGGTGGAGCCTGTGAATCCCGGGGCGCAGGAAGTGGAGGCATCCATGGTGGTTCCCGAATTCGTCTGTGGTTCTACACACACACAGACACACACGCGCACGCACACATACATACACACACACGCACAATTGAATAAATAAAAAAAATTAAAATGATCCTTAAAATGGAAACAAATGTCACAATCTGCAGATGACGTCATTCTTATTAAATACAGGTATGCTGCACGCTCTGGATGACGTCATCTTCCTGAAGCCACTGTTGAGCATGCGGCATCTCCACACATGTGGCTGTAGCGTGGCCGTGGTGGGGCCGAGTCCCTTTCTGAAAACTCAGTTTCCCATGAGGCTCTGGGGCTCTAGAAGATTCCTCTGCCCAGGTGTTTCCTATGCCCCTCAAAAGTCCCTGTCCGTCTCCACGAGCAAACACCCATGAGATAGTCACGTTGTCTCTGACACATTTCTGCCTCACCCACCTTCCAGGTTCAAGGAAGGAGAAATTCCAGGGCAGGCATTGTAAACCATTGTAAACTCCGTGACTTCTCAACTCAACACGCAGCACCCATCATCCATCCCAGATACTCCAAACACTGTAGAATCTTCCACATCCAAAACATGACAGCAAACGGGACACAAATCCCAACACTTTTCTAACTGAGACACCTACAAGTCAAGAGCCCAGTGAGTCCTGGGGGGTGTCCCATTCCCTGAGACACACACCTGCAAGTAATGGCTGCTCTGGTCATGTTTGTAGCATTGGCGGGAAGAACAACCGTGACCAAGGCAAGACTGTGACAAGCCAGACCTTTCCTTGCTGTGACCAAGGACTGGGAGAGGAACAACTAAAGAGAGGACGTTTATTTTGCCTCAGATTCCAGGGGTCTGGTCCTTTGACTGAGAAGGATAGAGCAGAACAACTGGTCAGCAGAGACAAGCAGCAACCAGGGCCACAGAGCCCCACCCCCAGTCATCCAACCAATCCCTGCCTCCCACGGTCTCCGCCACCTCCCAAGAGTCTATTCCCATGTGGAATCCAGGGTGAACTGGGCACTCATTGGCTCCGAGGTCTTGTGTCTCACTGTCTCTGGAAAGTCCTCCCGTGTAGAGTACGGACTGATCTGCCAGACGTCTGCCAAGCACTCATGTTGGGTGGAGGAAAACGATCACAGACAGGCGCACCCCGAAGATCCAGTCTGCGCGGCGGAGGAGCTGTCTAACTCAGACAGAGTCAAGCTGAATCAGCCTCCAGCCCCCCGGTGTGGCCCCTTCATGCCCCCTGTGACTGCCAGCTTCTTCACTCCTCACTGTAACAAGCCGTGTCAACCCCAAGATATTGCTTCCTCAGACATCAGTCTTGAATGCAGAGAAGCCCCCGGAAGTGCCCATGGAGGGTCTGTGTGTCTAACACCCAGTAAAACTGCTCCGCCTTTACTTATGTCAAAACCGCTCTGAATTAGGGAATATCTTTTCTTCCTTGCTATGGTTTCATTGCTAAAAGATACTCCTAAAACTGCAGTGTTTCTCTCACTTGCCGTTATTAGAACACACGTTTTGGACACACCCTGAAAGGCAAGCAGGAAACAGCTGACTGTAGGTGCTTGGCAGGGATCCAAAAGCAGCATCAGATGGGAAAACCATGACTAGGATTCTGGAGACGAGATGCAGCGGTTCACATGCCACCTGGTATTGGTGCAGATGCCGTGGTCAGCGAGACCTGGCATCTCCTGTGAGCCCATCACTGTGGACCTCCGCTGGAGCACAAGCTGGGGAGGGGCGGAAGCGTGGGGGGAGGGGGGAGGGCGGAGCGTGGGGAGGGCGGAGCGTGGGGGGAGGGGGGAGGGGGGGAGCATGGAGACGACACAAGCGTGCTTTGTCTCTCGAGGCCTCAGCGTCGCAGCCGGCGTCTGCTTGCATTTTGAAGGCAGCACCACCCTGCCCACTGCAGAGGCTGCCCTGGTGCCATGCTGGGCAGTTGGCACAGCTGGGCCTTCATGGAACGCAGAGCCACGTGCTGAAAATAGGTTCACTGCGACCTAGACTTTTCCTTTCTACATCCTCCAACTCTGTGTGCTGCCTGCGTACATCCAACACAGGTATGAACAATCCACTTCCTCTGCCTCTCAACCAACAGCCCCCCTCAACTATTCCTGCACATAGCTCCCCCCACACCCCTTCACGTAACCCCCTCCTCCCACCCCTTCCCATAGCTCCCTCCCCCCAACACCCATTAACCCACTGCAAATGCACCTTTATTGCAAAGTGGCTGCAGCTTTATTAAGCATCTGGATTTACAGGCAATAACATAATCAATATAACATTAATATAGTACATAATTAAATAAGGCTCCTACAAGGTCCTGCCTGTATCCCGAAACATAGAGACCTTAACTGTTTTCACTGGAGGCATTAACGGGGGGGCGGGGGGTCTCTGACGCCCAGCGGCCCCTCCTCTGAATGTCCAAGCGCCTCATCTGAAGCACAGAGGACGCGAGCCCGGCCATGCATGCGAATCCGTCACCCAATGGACCGATGCACTGACGATGCGTGAGGTGAGAAAGGCCAAGTGCTAATGACAGTACATTTCCTCCCTGCCAGAAAAGCAAGGTAAAGCCTCCAGAGGCTTTTGGGAAGTTCGGGTGCAACGTGCCACGTGTGCTGGAAATGAAGGACTCCACTGGCTGAGACAGCAGCCAGCCTCGGCTCCAGCAGTGTGCGCGCGCGGTAACGCAGGGCTCCGGGGTCATGTGCTCCAGGGTAACGCAGGGCTCCGGGGTCACGTGCTCGCAGGGTCAAATGCTGGGAGGGTAACGCAGAGCTCCAGGGTCATGTGCTCCAGGGTAACGCAAGGCTCCGGGGTCACGTGCTCCAGTGGCTCCAGTGGCAATGAAGCTTGAGATGTTGTCACAACAGGTCCTGGGTTGCTCTTTAAGTTCCTGATTTGATTACAGGACCAAACCACTGGGGGGGGGGCGGGAGGGACAAGGGACTCCTTGCTTATGATTTTTGGTCACGCTTCTGCATGGCGGAGAGTTCGAACAAACATCAGGAGCTTGAGGCGACCACATCACATGCACAGAAAGAGGGACATAACTTTCTCTCACTTGCCAGCAGGCCCACGTGTCAAAGTACTGAACCAGCTTTCTCCTGGGGATGGTCCCACCCACCTCAGACGGGGTCTTTCCACATTGGTTAGACAATCTCCCACAGACTTGCTCAGGACTGCCTCAAGGACTCCCTCTTTGGAGATATGCCCAAAGGCTCAGCTTTAATTGTCAGCTTGTCCATCTGTGACTCACTGCTACGCCAGAGAGCACTTCTCCAAGCGGGAAGCACATCACGTGAGAGGCCTGCCTGCGTGCACATCCTGCAGGACATGTGAAAGGTAAACACGCAGAGGAGGTGCCACAGGGGAGACTGCCACATGGCTTAACCCGGCGCCATCTCTGTGCCCGACCCCACGGCAGCAGCTTGCTCGCAGTGCTGTTCCTCTACAGCGTCTAACCAGCTTCTTAGGGAATGGGGGAATGGCTCAGTGGGGAAGATCGCTTTCTGCACAAGCGTGAGGACCTGAGTTCGGGTCCCAGCACTCACGGGAAAAGACGGCCGCTGCTGCATGTGCTTCTGACCCTGCACTGTGGTTGTCCGAGACGCATGGGTGACCGGCATGCTGGCTGCCAGCCTGCTGCAGGTCCTGCGAGAGACCTGTCTCAAGGGAAAGGACAGTGATGGAGAAGTAAACCAGAGTCCTCCGACCTCCACCAGCATGCAGACATGTACATCTATGCGTGCACACGTGTGCAAACATCACCCCCGGTGTGCTCTGATTTCTACTAGTGCACAGGCATGTACGCCTATGCACATACATGTGTGCAAATGTCACACACCCAACGTCAACCCCTGACTTTCACCAGCACCCACAGACATGTACACCTACGTATGCACATGTGCGCAAACATCACACGTCCCGTGTCATCCTCTGACCTCCACTAGCATGCGCAGACGTGTGCACATGTATACAAACATCTACTCGCACATTCTCACATGAAGCATGGTGAGAACTAGATAAAGGGGAGCGCGCCGACCATAGCACCCCCTAGTCATGAATCCAGTATAGCCACAAATACATTGCAACTGAGTCTTCCTGCATGCGACCCGCACGGGATCCAGCAGCATCGCACAGTGAGAGGAAGGGCTCAGAAGGCCCCACCCCTCAGAGTGATGTCTGATGGTCAAGGCTGGCTAGAGGAAGTGGTGCCCCTCTGAAGTATCGTCTGAGCTGCAGCAGGTACCAAAGCACATGTAAGAGTGGCCATCCCTGTTGGACTCAGTGCAACATGTAATCAGAAGGGACCTAGAGCAGGAGGGAAGCCTCTCCTTAACGCCCTGCACCCCCAGATCGGAGCACAGCAAAGAAGTGCAAGGAGCATGCTGGGTAGCTTTAACTGCAAGCACAGCACAGGGCTCAGAAGCAAAGCAACAGCTGTTGGCCAAGTAAATTCCACCAGTCCTCAGGAAGCCTTCTGATGGATCTAGGGAAAGTGAAGTCTTTACAGATACACGCCAAGGTTGTGTGGCCAGGATCCAGACAGTGGTGAGAGTGGAGGCTCAGCGTCAAAGCGGGGTGGACACGAGAAGCGGGGAGACTGTGAGCCCAGGAAGGCACATCAGCTGCCCCAGTTCCAGTGACAACTGGGTCCCAGTTCCAGTCCCTGCTGGGTCCCAGGGGTGCAAGAAGAAATCACATCATAGAGGCGGAAAAGCCAAGGCCATGTCTGGATCTGCTGCCTCCTAATCATGCCAATAAGATCCCCTCTCCACACAGACTAGATCCCTCTCCACACAGACTAGATCCCCTCTCCACACAGACTAGATCCCCTCTCCACACAGACTAGATCTCACCTCCATCCTCCACACAGACTAGATCCCTCTCCACACAGACTAGATCCCCTCTCCACACAGACTAGATCCCCTCTCCATACAGACTAGATCTCACCTCCATCCTCCACACAGACTAGATCCCCCTCCACACAGACTAGATCTCACCTCCATCCTCCACACAGACTAGATCTCACCTCCATCCTCCACACAGACTAGATCCCCCTCCACACAGACTAGATCCCCTCTCCACACAGACTAGATCCCACCTCCATCCTCCACACAGACTAGATCCCTCTCCACACAGACTAGATCTCACCTCCATCCTCCACACAGACTAGATCCCCCTCCACACAGACTAGATCCCCTTCCACAAAGACTAGATCCTCCACTCTACATAGACTAGATCCCCCACTCCACATGGACTAGATCCCCCACTCCTCACAGACTAGATCCCACACTCCACACAGACTGGATCCCCCATTCCACACAGACTGGATCCCCCCACTCCACACAGACTGGATCTCACACACACACACACACACACACACTCCACACACTCCACACAGATTGGATCTCATCACCACATGCTGTCCATTTCCACTGTAAAATGAGAGTCTGTGAGCCCTACAGGGTCCACGACTTCACAAAAGCAAGGCTGGGCTTAGACACACCTTCTAAGGGTGCAGCTCACCATATTCAGTGAGGAGAAGAGAAAGGAGGGAGGGAGGATTGGGCTTGAGGGAGACAGATGCCATGAAGACATCAAAGGCTGAGTTGTCTATTACATGTCTCAATTACAAAGGACAACATGTCTCCCCTCTGTTTCCTCCATGCACTACCTTTTAGCACACAAATGCTCACACATACACAAACACATATGTACATGTACATCACATGCAAACACAAACACATGCACACGTACATAAACACATGCACAAATACACGTGCACATACATGTACAAACACACACACACACGCTACTTACAAAAAAAAGTCTGTTTACTGCACCAGTTCACAGCTGTGGAATCAGAAAAGGCAAAGGCCAGGATGCTAGGGAATCCCCCTAGTGGAAGTGCCCTCCAAAGGTGGACACTGCCGTCTCCTCCTGGAGCAGCTCTCTGGATGCTCTTCCAGTCGGCTGTGTGAACCAAGGGCTTTGTGGAGGGAGGAGATCGGGGGGACAAGTGAGCCGAGGGGACCTGCCCTGCCTCTCACGTAGATGCTGGGAGAAGAAAAGCATCCAGCTTCTTTAGCACCTTCCTGAGAAGGAGCACCTTGTGCTTTCTTCCACTGTGCAGAGGCCAAAACACTAATGCCCCATTCGCAGGTATGCAGATCAAGGAGGAGGGGGCCAGGGTCTCAGTCATGTCTGTCTGACTCGCTGCCTGGGCTGTTTCCCTGCCTCTCTGGAATCCTGAGGCCTGCGGGGGTTGGGGAGCATTTGACTTTCAGTTCTGAAGGTGAAATACACCTGCCCATGGAAGGAGGGAGGGGCAGGAGGTAGATGATACCTCCAGCTCCTGCCCTGGGGAGAGGGAGGACGTGCTAGAAGACCCTCCAGCGTGAGACCAGCCCCCCCAAGACCCTCCAGCGTGAGAACGACGCCCAAGACCCTCCAGCATGAGACCAGCCCCCCCAAGACCCTCCAGCGTGAGACCAGCCCCCCAAGACCCTCCAGCGTGAGACCAGCCCCCCCAAGACCCTCCAGCGTGAGAACGACGCCCAAGACCCAAGTGGCACGTGGAGATGTGTGGAGATGTTTATTTTTGCAAAGACCTAAGGTCGCCACACCCTGGGCATTGCCTGTCCTGTCCTGCTAGCTGGGGTCCATGCAAAGAACAGGGGAAGTCAACACAGGCTCTGGGCTCTGAGGGAAGACGTGCTTCTGGTCCTGGTGGGCGGAGCCTGTGAATCCCGGGGCAGAGTAAACAAGGAGGAGGCGGAAGCGGTCCATGGTGGTTCCCGAATCGTCCGTGGTTCTACACACACACACACACACACACACACACACACACACACACTCACACACACTCACACACACACAATTGAATGAATAATAAAAAAATGTAAGGCATTTCGTGGCAAATCAAGCCTTGTTCTCTGAGTCATGTATACATATCTTTCAAAAGGATGCATTTGTTCAATGGATATTTGATGCTTAAGAAGTTGGGGGCTTTCTTATATAAGTTTTTTTTAATCTTCTTACTTGGAAATAGGATATATTGCCCAAAGGAAAATATGAACTTCATTCCCAATGGATTAAGCTGGTTTCAAACTTGGTTAAGAAATTCCTCTGGGAGCTGGGAGCTGGTTCCATGAGTAATGTGCTTGCAGTGTGGTCATGAAGACTGAACTTCGGGTTCCTGGCACCAAGTGGGAGCAGGCATGGTGGCACCCGTCCACGGTGTCAGCGCTACATTCACAGACAGGTGGACCCAGGGGTTTGTTGGTTCCGCTGGTCTTGCTGTTCCGGATTCGGTGGGACATCCCTTCTCTTCTCAAAGAGAATGAAGACACTCAGGGTCAACATCTGGCCTCTGCATGTGTGCATACCTACACGCATGTATGTGTGCATACCTACACGCATGTATGTGTGCATACCTGCACGCATGTATGTGTGCATACCTACACACGTATGTGTGCATACCTACACGCATGTATGTGTGCATACCTGCACGCATGTATGTGTGCATACCTACACACGTATGTGTGCATACCTACACACATGTATTGTGTGCATACCTACACGCATGCACGTGTGCATACCTGCACGCATGTATGTGTGCATACCTACACACGTATGTGTGCATACCTACACGCATGTATTGTGTGCATACCTACACGCATGCACGTGTGCATACCTACACGCATGTATGTGTGCACACACAGATGCACATACCGAGTGATTCCTTTCCTCTTGTTACTTTTAAGAGTGAAGGGTAAGGAGAAGTGTGTTTGAAACACACTTGATCCTTGAGGTTTTGCTTCTCCCTGGATGGTCTCCAGCCTTGTGCTTCCTCTGGAGGCCACCTGAGGTCACCCGAGGTCACCTGGGGCCAGTCCTCAGTTCTCAGTCCCATGTCTCACCCACCACAGCACGCTGCTGTGAATACTTCCATCATCTCCTCACTCCAGGAACTGAGACGCTGCCCCCAGGCACCGTGGCAACTGTCTGAACAGGCATTTCAGAGGGTACCCCAAGGCCTCGGGTCTAGACAGTTTTAGCTTCCCCACTTGGCTGAGTGCTGGCTGGAGATGTGTTATGTTCTTTGCGAATAGCTGCCCGTGCGCAGTTCTGCATAGCCATGCGTATGCCGGCAGTGAGCGGTAGAGTCCCATCAGGCTGTCTGCAGCAAGCACAGGCGGGAATATCCGCCCTCCTCCCCTAGCTAGCTCTGGATATTCTAAATTACTTTCCCGGAAACGTCCCAGTTCAAATTCAAATGCACGTCGACCTACAGAAGAGATTGCCAGCTCCGGATGTGGGCAGGGTTCTCCCCTGTGGCTTCCCGTAAGGCTTCAGTGTGACCCCGAGAGATAGGTCTGAGCCCATCTCACGCCTGCTCACATAGGGATTAGGGAGGATTGGTGGCAAGGGTTCTCTGGGATCGGATCACTACGGGTCCCCTTCCCTTCTCCAGGCAGTGACAAGAGAGGATCTCCCATGGAGAATCCGGTTCCAGCAGCTTTTCTGTCTCCCACAATACCCCCTTGCTCTCCCTGTCTGTGCTCTGGGCAGCTCTCTCGATCCCTCTCTGAACACCGTGTCTGAGCAGGCACCTGATATCCCAGGGCTAGCCTTGGCTTCAGCGAGACTGGCTACAGCACAGGGATCCCCCGCCCGAGCGGGCGCTGGGAACTGTATCGGCTAGTACTGAGGGTCTGCACGTGGAGAGCAAGGAGCCCCCCGCCTGCCCCACAGTCTCTAGTCAGCTGAACTGATTGATCTGAGGGCAACTCGTGCTGCACCTTTCACACACGGAGGATTCCTGTGTCCTGCGCACTTCCATCACCGCTGAGTCTGGCATTCATCTTCCATTTCATAAACACTGAGATTAAACTTGCATACTGGCCCCATTATTGTGCTAGCAAGGAGATAATAAGGCTTGGCCTAGCAATACCAAGGGGATGTCATCCCAGGAGAGTGTGCCCACAGGAATCTGGGGCATCTTGGGAACCCCAGAGGCTGGTTGCACAGTCTCCATGCTGGGAACTGAACAAGCCGGTAACGCTTGTTGAGCCGGGAGAGGAGGGGCCACAGACCTGTCCGATGGTTCCCAACTTGTGCAGCTTAGAAGTCGGACATGCGGAGCTGGGGAGATGGCTCAGGGGTTAAGCCTCTGCCTTGCAGGCGGAGGGTCCTGAGTTCGGATCCTAGACCCCACGTATAGACGCCAGGCGGAAGCCGGGGCGGCCTGAGTTTCCGGTCCTGGTAGGGCGGAGCCTGTGAATCCCGGGGCAGAGTAAACAAGGAGGAGGCGGTCCATGGTGGTTCCCGAATTCGTCCGTGGTTCTACACACACATACACACATACATGCACACGCACACACACATACACGTGCACAATTGAATTAAAAAAAAAAAAAGAAGTCGGACATGCGGAGCTGGGGAGATGGCTCAGGGCTAAAGTCTTTGTCTTGCAAGCAAAATGACCTGAGCGCGGTCTCCAGATCTCACTTAAAAACTCTGGTGCAAATGGTGGCGGCTTGTACTTCTGACCCTGGAAGGAGAGCCTGGGAAACCCCAGAGCAAGGCAGTAAGGAGATAGAGCAGCCCAGGCACCACGTACACTCAGGTATTCTCTTCTTCACACAGTTCCCTACACACACACACACACACACACACACACACACACACACACACACACACATACACACAGTCCGTCATATGATCTGAGAAAGTGGGGACCGCTGGCCCACTGGGATCTTGTGGGGAGCAGCAGGGAGGTTGTGCAGCGGGGAAAGATGCCGTGACAGGGAAGCACACGGAGGCAAGAGACTGTCCCTGCCTACACCCGCGGCACCCACAGAGCCTGCCGTGCCCACCTGTCCAACGCTGTGGTGGGCAGCTGAGGCTGGCCATCCTGTGCTGTCAGTTCTGAGAAGAGAGGACTGACCATTCCTCGGGGTACGCTTCACTGGAAGAGTCTTTCAGCCTGCACCACCTGAAATCCAGGCCGAACACCTCTCAGGAGCTCAGAAGCAGCGAGTGAGCGCATGCAGGTTCACGGGGGGGGGGGGGGGGTCAGGACCCCGAAGAGGAGGGAGAGCCCTGGAGGAGGCTGCCTCTGGTGCGACCTCCCTCCCCCAGTAGCCGGGGTCCCCACAGCCCCCTGCGTACCCACACGGACACTGTATGTTTGTGTTGCCGGTGTCCGTTTCATTTCTCGCAACTCTCTGCAGGAGAGCAAAGTCCCTCCGTTCTGATCAACAGGACACATCTGCGGGGAAACCACGCAGAAGCAATTAATTTCCTGGTGGTATTTTCACACTGGGGGCCCAACGCAGCCCTCATTATATAAACAAAAACTCCAGACAGCTCTGGCTGCCTGATAAAAATAAATCAGATTGTACGGGACTGTTTGGCCTAGGATTGCTACAGGCTATGACTTGTAATGAGACACCCCAGCACTAATTAGGAAGATTATTAAAGAGAATCGTCGAACTTGTACTGAAGTGCACGCTGTAATCGTGTTGAGGACGGGAGGCGACGGGACCAGGCAGTTCACAGTCATTGGAGTGGCAACGGCACGGGCCAGCGGGCGCCGGGATCAGATCACAGGAACGACTTTCTTGTGCCCGGCAAATCGGTCAGGATGAATGTGGTGGCAGGTGAGGATTCCAGCTGCTCCACGATCATCACACATCACAGTCTCCCTACCCAGAAACATCTGCCAGCCCAAGCCGGGAAGCTGTCAGAAGCCAATGCCGCCAACACTGTATTTTATTATTAAACTCACCCGAGTCTTCTCGGAGTTGCAGAAGCAATATTTCAATGTACTCTTTCAGGAGGGAAGAAAAAGATTAATAAAGATGTTAGGAAGCTGCACTGCTGTGAGATTGTTTAATTATTCCCCGCAGGACAGCCCAGCAATCTGCCGACATTTACCCCGACCTTGCAAATCCTGAGTAAATATTAATATAGCAGCTCAAACAGGGGCCGTTGTTTTATTGGTTCACGGAGCTCAGAGAGATTCGCCACAACGGTGAAAGCCAACGTGCAGAACTGAGGTGGGCGGGCGCTTCGCCTTCTGCTACGCACGTGAGCTGGGGGCGTCCACCCAACGGACACAGTTCGCCAAGGCGTAGGGGACGCATCGGTCGTTGTGGCTGAGCCTCCAGGAGGAAGAGGACGTGGCAGACAGAGGGACTCTCCTTCATGAACACGGGGACCCAGCAGCGAGTTTGAGAGGCCGGCGAAGTGGAGCCCTTTCTTCTGTCTACCTGCTTGGCCAGGAGAGTGAACCCAGAGCAACAGCAGAGACTCGGGTGGGTCTAGACCAGGGCGCCTGCCCGGGTCTGAGTGGGCTTTCTTCCGGTCCCACCTCACCCTTGAAGGGCCTTGTAGACCCAGGAGCACACGATCTCAGGGGCATATCTGAAAATGAATACGGCATGTCAATTTGGTTTTAAACACTGTTCAGTGTGTGTGTGTGTGTGTGTGTGTGTTCACACACATGTGCAAGTGATGGTATTTTAAGAGTGTTGTTTCTTCTCCCAGTGCCTCCAATTTAGACATCTATTCCTGGCTTAGCCCCTCCTACATATTCTGAAGTCCCCAGAGCTGCTGCAGGAGCAGGAGGCCCCGAGGTTCTCGGGTGCAGGAAGGGGGTCCCTCCACATTTGGCTTTCAGAGGCGCTCTGCTGCCACCCTAATGCATGATTAATTTTATTCATCAGAATGTTAATCACTTCACTGTGAGGTCTTTTTAACATTCAGGGCAGGCCGCACCTTTTATTCCTAAGGATGTCATCAGCTCACTCTCAGGCAGCCTGCACCTTTTATTCAATTTCTCTCCCCGCTGTCTCGAAAGGTATTTAATATTTCAGACGCCGCCGCCGCCGCGATCCACGGAGCAGGCAGTTAAGCATACGTTTAAATTTCAGTGACAACAACCAAGCTACAACAGCCACAAACAAGCCAGCGGGAAGAGGCGGAGGAAAGACACTGAGACCGAGAGTGACCAGCGTGCTTCTCAGCCCTGCCAGCAGGACCTGCCCACCTTTGACCCTCCAGTGCACCGACACAGAGCCCTCTGCCCCGGGGACAAAGAATCCCAGGACGGCCTTCACTCTGCCCTCTTCCCTATGCCACAGGAAACGGAAGGAAAGACATTCAAATGAAATGAATTAAAAGAAGGAATTCAAAATAAAAGCCTTTCAGTTTAGCAACTCAAACAGGCATAACGCATGCGGGGTCAGGGTTCAAAAGAAGAAGCTGGCACGGGTGGCCTCACAGTTTCCCCCTGCTATCGCTTGGTCATTGTGTCTCCTTGTCCGGCCAGTGCGCTGGGACTCACGATACATGGATAGACAGGGTCAGAGACACCAGAGAGCTCAGGGAAACCCACTAATAACAGGGGCTAGAGAGGGGCCCAAGGGCGAACCGACTGCCGGGGCCTCTTCCCGCCATCTGGGCCAGGACCCCTCACTGCCTGGAGGACACCCGGCTCTTCTTCCCAGGCTGGTAGGAACAGAGGAGAGTCAGCTGTCCACGCTGCGCCTCAGGCCCCCGGCCTGGGGTCCTGGGGGGATGGCTGGGTCCCCACTGTAGGGTTGCAGGTGGAGAAGTCGCTGGCTGCCCTTTGCCCCTGCCCTCCTTCCAGGCTCCATGGCTTCTCTCTGCCGCCCACTGAGGGCCAGTTCAAGGCTAGGCACACAAAAGCATTCTCCATGCCAGGACCAAGGCGAGATTCACGGACTGTGCTGACCACTAAACACTGTGGAAAAGTCCACTTCACGACTGCTCTGGGATGAAGACTCACAGCCACAGACAGCCAGCTCTGCCGTTAAACACTCCTTTCCCGTGTTCATTGAAGACCCCTGACTTAGCTCTGGCCAGTGCTCTCCTCAGCAGGCCAACACTGCCCTGCTGCCCTGCCGCCCCCAACCCCATCCCCACCGTCCCCACTTTCCTGCTGGGGAGGAGTCTGCCTCCCAGCCAGTCTCCAGGGTACCAAGGCGGCGGCAGCCCCCACGGGTGACCGTTGGAGGCCTCGCGGCTCAGCCTCCGAGCCGTAATTAGAGCGCCTGCGGGACGCGCTATTTCCAAGGTTCCTTCTTCACGCGCTGGCCTCGCTGGGGGCAGCCTTGGTGGCCTAGCAGCGGAAACCCAGTCCCAGCTTTGGTGGGGGATGCTTCCTGTGGGAGGGTGGGGCTCATTCACTGGGGGTCATCGCAGCCCACCCACAAGCAGGCAGGGCCCGTGGGCTGTGCCACCACCTCCCCGTGGCACAACCTCACCACAGATCCACTCTGTCTCCAGACACCCTGCCCCAGATTACAATCCATGACCGGTCCATCTCGAAGGTCCTCCGAGCAGCTTCTGCCTGGAGCTTGTCTGCTCTTTCTCCTACCTGGGAGACAACTCATAGTTGTGCACCCCAAAGCCTCAGAGCCCCCTCCCCTCTCTGAACTCAGAAGGCCCCAGGAGCCTTGGCTGACTCCCCTAACAGAGCTCCACTCTGAGACGTCAGAAGGTGGCCAGAGGTTGGTCTGACGCCCAGAATGCACTGCTCCCTCCCCCACCTGACAGTCCATCTTCCCCGGGCTTAGCTTCCTTCGCTCCTCTTGGCCCTTCACCTGCAGGAACCTAACCTCATGGGAATATAGACCTGTAGCTCTGGGAACTCCCCAAGCCCTGTGTCCTCAGACCCCAGTCTCCTTCCCGGGACCCTAACACCATGGTGAATCCTGCCTGGAGGACACAAGGCTGCCTTTGGCCAGTCTGCACTGACCAGGGCCGGACTGAACATCCCATGTCAGGCGAGGTTTGGAGAGCCCAAGCACCCCGACACAGTGGCCAGCCTCTTTTCCTCTCAGCCGCCCTCCCTCCCCTCGCCCCGTCCTGCTCTCTGCCTGAGCCCATCCACAAGGACGACTGAAGCTTCGCAGGGCATGATTCATCGGGCGGCGCCCCTCCGAGCCAAAGCGCATATTACATTAATCAGTGTCAGGCCACTAAAATCGAGATATGAATATGAATTCTCCACATTGCGGGAGAGATAAATGTGCTGGTGGGTATAATGGATGGGAGGAGGGAGGGCTGGCATGGTGGGGGCAGGAAGTCTGCCAGCTCTGCAGCAGGTCAGGGGCTGGTGCCCGTCTGCAAGGCTTCGTGAGAACCCCTCTGCTGGGGATTGTGTGGACCCCACTGGGGGTGCAGGGCAGGACTAGGGGGGCAATGCTGGTCTGGACCCTCTTCCTGATGCCTGAACACACCTGGGTGCCTGCTCCTCTAACAAGCCTCCAAAAAGACTGAGAATTGCGTCATCTGGACAAAGCATGTCCTTTCCAGAGGGAAGAAAGGCGGGTGCTATGCAGGGAGCCCCGCTCCCCCACTGCCCCACTCCCCAAGCTCCTGCTGGTCTGGGAGTCACAGAGCTGCCACCATGCTGCGAACTGCCCCGGGTGGGGGTGGGGCTGGAGTCCCTCGCGCTGGCAGAAGCGTCCAAGGATCTCCCGTGACTCTGTGCTGGCACCCAGACAGTCTACAAACTCTCCCTTCTCGCCTAGATTTTTCAAGAGCGAAACACTGGGCCGTTGAGTTGTTTCCCGGGTCCTTCCCTTCTGCCCCAGGAACATATGCAGAAAAATGGCAGAGAAGGATGTAAACAAATGGTGTAAAGTATGGCTTTTCAAGACTTGGTTAAAAATTCATTTCTAGCTTTTCCCTGGAGAAGAGCTCTGGGGCTGGCAGTTTGATTGGTTTGCAGCGGAAGCAAGATTCTCCATACTCACAGACTGACTTCTAGACTCCCGGTTCCGAGCAGCTGGGCCCATGGGGGCCCAGCCACCTCTGCAGAAGTCAATGAGGTCCCCAAATGTCTTGTACTAGGAACAGAGAAGGGAGATACCAGTGCGTGGGCAGCACTCAAGGGCACTTTGGTGTTATTGCTAGAGGCAGAGACAGAAGGACTCAGTACGGCCAGGTGGCTCCCTGCCTGAGAGAGCTGTTTCCTGCAGTCACAGCAAGGCAAATCCCCCTTCCGGAATCTGGACAGCGTGTCAGCATGACTGGACACCCCATTCCTCAGTGGTCAGGTATTTCTAGAAATGCACTCTCACCAGGGATGCGGAAGCCGTTTGACCTTGGTGGTCAGCGGGCAGTCAGAGGCTCCAGCCCAAGACTTCTGGGATATGGGCCCCTGACCATGGGGATAGTCAGATTCAGCAGGAACTGGGGTCCCCTGTCCAGGGGATCAGTATTATGAAATCACAGCTTGGAGCCCAGGGCCCAGTCGGCAGCATCTCTCATCCCTCCTTCTTCACACCCCTCCTCAAGTGAACAATCCCAGGAACAAGCAGCAAGCCACTAGAAAGCAGGATTCTTCCAAGGATCCCCAAGGCCCAGCTGTCCCCCATCTGAGAAGCACCATCCACCCGGGTCGAGGCCCCATTCTGCCTTCGGACCATAGAGGGCGCCCCGAGCTCGTCCATTCGGACCGCCATGCTCGTCCACCGCGACAGCAGTCGGAGCCCGCGGGACCCAGCGTCCACCCCTCCAGGCTGCCCGGCGCGGCCCTGGGCGCGCTCCCACGCGCCAATAGCCTCTTGCTTTGATGGCGCCTCCGAGCCTCGGTTCCGACGCCTTTTCCCAAGTGCAGAGAGCCAGGTGCCTGCCTTCCGCACCCGACGCGGGGCGCGGGGGTGGGAGTGCCGGGGGCCGCGCACAGGACGCCTGCTGGTCCTCGGTGCGAGCGAGGACCCAGGATCGAAGGGCCGATGTCGGTCTCCCTGAGCCGCTCACGCACGCACCCGCCGTCCGAGCAGCGGCGAGCGAGCAGGACCCCAGCGATCATACTGAGCTTGGGCTGGGAACCCGCCGACTTGGGGATCTCCGACTTTCCCCTCACTAAGTCTGTTTCCTCGCGGATGACGCCCTTGCCGGCAGTTTTTAAATGTCTGCTTTCACGGCTGTCAGGAATTTCACAGAGTGATGGGGTCCCCAAAGCCCGGGCACAGGTTGGCACGGCCTCTCACGGTGCGGGAGTTTGCACGCTGGTCACTTCTCCAGCCATGAACTCTCCACACCCGAACTTCCCACTGCCGGTCTCCGAGCTCCGTTCCCACCCCCGCGCCCACGCCAGCGCCCTCCGCGCGGCTCTAGCTGCCTCCTCGGCTCTGCTCCCACTTGGCTCTGGGGGAGTTCCTGGCTCACTGGGGCACTGTTCGCAGATCGTGGCACGCGGGTTTAGCGCACTGGCCGTAGGAAACTGAAACTCTTCTCTCTAGCCTCGAACTGCCGCAACTTGAACATAGCGCGCAAGGAACACCAGACCCCTAAAAGCACTCCTTGCCGCCCTCGCCCGGGGAAGGAGTTTGAGACAGCCTTTCCTGTTCTCTAGGCCACTAAGCAAGTAGATAACAACGCACGGAGTGAGCAATGATTATTCAGAAGACCACCCTACGCCAAAGCGCCCTGTTCAGGCAACTGGCAGTAATTGATTCCGAGCCCAAAATTCTCCTTTGGGAGTGTGATTGGAAATTCTTTTCATTTTCCCCTATTTTGATCCACTTCAAAACACCGTTTTGTAAATTGCCTAAAATTGAACTCATTCACGTCCCGAGAAAGGCTGCCCCAGACAAAGGCTTGTCCAAGCGTTCCAAAGAATTAAACTGTCAACATGCAAACTACCCTAAGAACAATATTAACAGACTCAGCCTCCACCAAGACAACCAAAAGACGGTGATCTCACCTCGACTCCTCCTGGGAAGGAAGCCGGTTCCAAAACCTGCATCCCAAACGCCTCTATCCCAAGCCACAGGCCCCTAGAACCCCAAGGCAGGTGGAGACCCCGTTCCCCAAAGCACACGCGCATGGCCACGGGGCATCAGGATCGCATCATTTCATTTAGTTTATTAGACAAAAATATATGCTTTAGACAAGTTCGCTGACGCGCTATGTACAGTCTGAAGTCACTCTATATACAGAAAGGAAAAACAAAGAAAAAGAAGACACAAGCACGTGGGGGCTTTTACCGAATCTGGGAATCGACCCGGCCGCGGGCGGAGGCTGAGCCCCTGGACCCGGGCGCCGTCCGCTGCGGCCCGACGAGCCCTTTTTCTGCAGAAGCCCTGGATGCGTCTCTGACGTGGCCGTCATGTTTGTCCTTTAAACCAGTCTCAGATATTTGTCTTAATTCCTCCCTCCTCGCGTCCCTCCCCAGCCCCTCCCCCCTCCCCCCGCCAAAGTAAAAGCCCCTTAATCAGGCAGACGGGAGGGCTGCTAGGATCCGCCGCGTTCCCTCCTGCGGGGCCAGCGAGCTGCAGGGAAACAGCCAGACAAGACAGCAAGTCAGAGGATGAGCTTGCGGCCCCCCGACGCCCGCGACGCCCCAACGCCGCTTCCACCCGCAGCGCCCCGGAGGGCGGGGTCTACCCTGTCCCGCTCCCGGCTCCAAAGAAATTGGGTCTACTCTGCTCGCCTAGACAGACCACAGGCGGGTCCGTAGTACCCCTTCAAAAATGACTGCTGCGACCACCACCCTCCCTCACCCCCCACCCGCCCCGTCCCGCCCTAGGGCAGAAGCCGATAGCACTCACTTGTCCCGTACCGGCTGGAAGGGCGACTTTAACTGCTGTGGGGGTGAATCCGGCCTGGGGACTAAATCTCTGTCTGCTGGGGAACAGAAGAGACCGCACGTTAGGACCGCGCAAGGATGACGGGGCGCGCAAATAGGAAGGGCCCTCCACCCAGATTCTACCCTGTGGCTCAGGCAAATCCCCAGAGGAGAAGACTTCACTCCCCCACTCCCCGGCACACGTTTCGAGGTTCGGCGCGGCGTCCCCCGCAGACCAGGGTCTGGCTTTGCGAGGCAGGCCCCTCCGCCCCACCCTGACCCTGCCCCACCCCCATCAGCAACCCTTTCTGGACGCCTGAGGCTTGCCCTCCAGCGGATGCGACCTTCTGGGTACCTGGAAGGGTAGGGCTGCTCCGGGCCGAGGTCTTGTCCACGTGGAGCACCCCGGTGGCGACAGCGACGGGCGGCTGCGGGGGCGGGGGCGCAGGCAGGTGCGGAGCGTGGGGCCCTGCGTGGGGCGCGCCCACACCCAGAAAGGAGCGCATGTTGAGCAGCGAGCCCTGCGTGAGGAACGCGCCGTTGGTCCAGTTGGAGAACTTGCCGATGTGGCAGGTGTACAGTCCGTGGCTGGGCAGGAAGGCGGGGTGCTGCAGCGGCGCGGCGGTGGGAGCCCCGTGCGCGCCGGCGTGGCCCGCGGGCGGCGGCGGGGACGCCTTGGGGGCGCCGTCGGGGCTGGTGGCCGTCTCCGCCAGAGACCAGATCTTGGGCTTGCTGTGCTGCGCGCCCTGCAGGCCCGCGGCCCCGGCGCCTGGGCTCAGCAGGCGCGTGCTTCCGGGCTCCGGGCCGTCCTTGGCGAGGACCAAGGGCGAGTCTTGGGACTTGCGCCCCTCGGCCACGGACAGCGGAGAGTTCTGATCCCGCGGCAGGGTGGCCGGCGCGGCGGGTGCCCGCGGCGCCTCGGCCTTGTCCTCCTCGTCCTCGTTGCTCTGGTCGCCGTCGTGTTCGTCGATCTTGTCGATGTCGATGCTCTCCAAATCGATCTCCTCGTCGTCCTCGGCCTTTTCGGGGTCGCCCTCGGTGTCACTGCCAAAGAGGGCGCCTTCTTCCTGGTCCTTGCTGCGGGCACCCCACGTCACCTTGTTCTCCTTCTTGAGGCGCCTGCGCGCGTTAGCGAACCAGGTGGACACCTGCGTGAGGGTCATCTTGGTGATGATGGCCAGCATGATCTTCTCGCCCTTGGTGGGATACGGGTTCTTGCGGTGCTCGTTGAGCCAGGCCTTCAGCGTGCTGGTGCTCTCGCGGGTGGCGTTCTTGGGCCGCCCGGGATCCCCGTATTGGAACTGGCCGTAGGGGTAGTAAGCCGGTGCTGTATGAGCTGCGAAGGTGGCCGGGTGCACCCCGGGGTTGTCCTTGAGTTCATACTGCGAGCCCTGCAGCCACGGCAGAACAGAGAGGAGGAAGTGGAGAGAGAAGAGAGAGAAAGGAAGATGAGTCATCGCAGCCAGGAGAATCAGGGGTGCAGGCTCCTGAGGGCTGTAGGCCCCCCAGGCCTCTGATTCACTGGGCTCTTGTCGGCCTGTGTCTGGGGCCTGCGTCACTCCTCTAAAGAGAACGGCACCCGGTCCACTACTGGAAGCCAAGAGGGAGTCAGGAAATGAGGCATCAGACTCTAGGAGCCGTGGGTCCACTCAGCCAGGAAGATGGTTTTGTTCACTCTGTACAAACTTAAGAGAAGCCCAGAATTTCCGGAAAAGCAGACAGAAGCTGGGCTCCTGGAACGTCCCCAGGCCACCTGGGTCCCTACACTTAAAGCTCAGGCAATCAGGATTTCCAAGTTTATCTTCCACCAGCTGAAGGAGGAAATCTTCTACAGTTTGTAGAGAAGTGAAGAACTCAGAGCTGAAGTCCCCCTCCCTGACACCCTGAAAGGGTCAATCAAAATAAACCATCCCCTGCTAAATCCACCAGCAATTTGAACTGGAAGCATCCTCAGTCTACCACCTCAATTAATCTGCATATAATAGCTCACTCACACTTAAAGGTCTGTAATGGTGACAGGCCATTTAACTTTAATCCTGCCTATCAGCAACAACAATGACAGAAACACCATTTGTTTTCCTAAAATACAAAAGGAGGACTTATCCGGTCAAATATTAACACCAGGCCCGGGTGCGGCAGGCGGCAGCCCGGGGAACCGGTTCGGTTCCAGGCCTTCCTCCTAGTTACTTTATCTCTTAAGTTTGACTTTGATCTGCAAGCCAGCAAACACAAACTGTTCGCAGGCGTTTAGAGGCAGCGATTTATTTACAATCAATATTCTTTTTATCATCAGTAGTAAAACACAGCAAGTCAAATTATCCCATCAGGCTTTTTGGTAAATAACATTTTATCTTTCTAACAACACCATTAGGCCTCATTATTACCATAAATTGCTCAGACAGCCGCTCACTCACAATTTTATCTTTTGACTTCCAAATGGCCAGATCGTAAAAGATTGGAAAGCTGTGACTCCAACAGGGGTTTGAGCTAAGGCTGACTCTCCAAGAACCCGCAGGAGACCTGGAGGTAACGTAAATACCTTGGGATAAGTGGTTTATTTTCTCTTCGGTTTAAAGAAGAGGAGGAGGAAAGCTCTATCTAGCACCTTCCTTCCCAGCCCCATGGCTGTAGGAGCACACTCTTCCCCTCCCTCCCTAGCTCCTTTCCTATCCCTGTAGGCCAACATTTAAAACACCTAATTGCCTTACATTTGAAATTAGAATTTCTGGTTTAAAAAATTCACCCCTGTTTAAAAAAAAAAACAAAAAACGTAGTTGCCAGGTTAGCAAGGGGACAGTGAAGCCCTAAGAAAGTTATGAAGTGCGATTTCTTTGACTCGCTAGCTCAGGCGCAGAGGCCCCCCACAAATGGCTTCTGGGGCCAGGATTCGTTTGGGCCCTGCACTGGCAAACTGCGAGCTTTGCAGTTCAAATTATTTTCATTGTGATGCCGAAGACCGTCTCGGGCCTCCTCCCTGCTGGGAATTATTTTTGAAAAGAAGTCTTGCAAATCTCTCACGGATTCCTAGCCATCCCCAGCCGCCTGAACAAAATGGGGGCTGATCTCTCCGGCCCATCGCGGACACACGGGCTTTCTCTTAAACGAAAAGTTACCGAAAACGGTCTTTGCGCCGGCGGTATTGGGGGGAAAGACTTTTAGAGGTTCTGATCTCTTTTTCCGGAGAGAGGATAATTCGGGGCGCTGGGAAATGGACTTATGCTGTGCTTGCATAATGGGGGCTGACTCCCCGGTCCTTGGCGCCCACCTCCCGCTCGCCGCCAAAGTTTCAGCAGCCAGACCTGACCGCCAGACGGAGGGAAACGGATCCTTAGGATCCGCAAAAGGGCCGGTGCCCCGCTAGGAATTAAATCTGCACCCCTCCCCCACCTGACACCCGCTGGGGCGGGAGACCGGGATGGCACATTTATTTTAAGTCCAGCGACAGTTTTTTTTTTTTTTCCTTAATGCCGCCTTCTGTAAAGAGTAGGAAAAGGTGTTTTTCTTCCGTTGCAAATGACCCGAGAACTCTGGCAACTTACAAAAGTAAAAGCAAGCACAGTTTCAGGAGCAACGTTTATTTCGACTTTATGTTTTGTAATCGCAAATCCCCGCACGCGCGGTTAAGAGACTCTCCACTTGGCCGATGTCTATTGTTAGGATGTTTCTGATAGACTCCCTAGGTTTTGACCGGCTCCTTCTAGCAAACTCGGAGGCAACTCTCTCCGCTCTACAAAGAGGAAGAAATGGTCTGTGCTGGGCCCAGCGGCAAAGCTGCGCGGCCCGCGGGCCCGCACGGGGATTGCTGGTAACCGGCCCCGCGGGCCTGCCCGGCGCCCAGGCCGCGCCCCAGCGAGTGCGCCCCGATTTCCAGCAAGGGCCGCGCGTCTCGGGCCTGCTCCTGGGGCCTCCCTCCTCTTCCGCGCGACCCCTTTCCTGGCTCTCCCAGGGCCGAGATGGCTCGCGGATCTCCGCCCGGGCCTCGCCACCGCGCGACCGAGTCCCTGGGGGGCGCGGCCTCCGCCGCCCGAACCCATCCACTCGCCCCTCTTTCACGCTCCACTCTGGGACACCACTCAGCCACCCTCCGTCCGTCCCGCGCGCCCCGCTACTCCTGTCCCCTGACCCTCGGCGTCCCGATCCGGGCGGGGGACGAGGCGACCGGGCCGGGCACCGGGAGGCCCGCGCACTCACCATCTGCGAGAAGAGGCTGAGGTCGGCGGCGTAGGGGAGAAAGGCGCTGTAGTTGGGCGCGCCCGCGTACGGTCCGGCCGCGGCGTACATGCCCAGCACCGAGGTGACCGCGGCCGCGCCCGCGCCCGCGCCCAGCTCCGCCGTCCCCGGCCGGCCCGACGAGGCGGCGGCAGCGGCGGCGGCCGCCGCAGCCAGCACTCCTGGGCGCTCCCCGCCGTAGGCGCCCGGCCCCGCGGCGCTCAGGTACTGCGGGTAGCCCAGCTGCGGGAAGGACATGTCCGCGGACTCCGCGGCGGCGGCGGCGGACAAGTAGCGAGGAGGAGGGCGGGAGGCGGAGGCCGGCGCGGGGACGGCCAGGGACGCGGGGGAGCGGGCGGCGGGCCGGGCGCGCTCGGGCCGGCCCGGGGCGGGGGCCGGTCGCTGCTCCTGGGCCCGGTGCTCGCTGGCGCCCGGCTCCCGGCTGCGCCCGGATCCGCGATCGCGCGCCGACTGCGGCGGCCGCCCTCCGCTCGGCGGCGGGGCTTTCAGACACAATTTGAAGTTGATGCTTTGATTGGCATCCCCTTGAGCACAGGCCCCGCCCCTGGCTCCCCTCCCGCCCCCTCTCAGCCTCCCGCCCGCCCTCGCGGCCGCTCCCGCCCCTCCCGGCGAGCACGTGGTGCCCCGCGCCGGCCGGGCCACCTCCTCCTTCGGTGGGCGCGCGCGGCCCGGCGGCCGGTGCGGGTCCGGAGGCCGCAGGCTCCTTCCCGACCAGCCCCCGGGCTCTTGACAACCTGTCGACACCGGTTTACAGCTGTCTGACACCAGGTTTGCCATCCGAGGCGTGTCCCCTTTTTAACAAAAACAACTCGCGATCGCTCTCCTACAGCTGGGGCCGCCCGCGCGAGGGTGACAGCCGGTAGCTAGCGGCCACTCCGCAGGGGCTGGAGCTGCCGTACCTGCGTGGGACGTCTTTGGCAGAAGTGCACCCGGATCCTTGCGTGGATAATCTCTAGTGATCTGACACCTCCGAGTGGACGTGGCGCCCGCGTGGCTCCCGTTGGGTATCCACAGATCATTCGCAAAGGTCTACCTCGCTGTACTTGGAGGAGCGGGAAGTGACCGCGCTCAGAGGGGTTTCCCGATTGTGAAAACTTTGAGGAAGGAAGAGCCGGCGGAGAAGTCGCTGCCTAGCGGCCAGGGGATCTTGGAGGGAGGAGGAGAAAAAAGCAGAGGAAAGGGGAGGGGCTATTCACAGGACGAGCCCCGGCGCCGCCGCGGGAACGAAGCATCTTCCGCCTCTGCCTTGGACCCGGGAAGCCCGCACAGAAGGGCAGGGCGCCCTCCACTAGGTGAGCCGACCGGGGTAAAGTTTAAGCTGCGGCCAGCTGGGGGACCCGCCAGCCGCCAGGCCCCTGGCCTCAAACCTTGCTTTTCCCTAGGCTCCACCGGCGCGCCAATCTCAGGCTCGCTGGAGAGCGAAGAGCCAGCCAGCAGACCCAACCAGAGTCGGAGCTCCTGTAGGTGTCTCTGGGGCCTGATCGCACCACCCGCAGGAGCAGACGCCCGAGTGGTCCTCTGGCCGCCACACGCCCCGGAGGGGCAGGGCAGGGTGCCTCTGTGCCGGGCTGCCGGATTGCATCCTGGCAGCGCGCGGGACGGAGAGTGTCCAGGGACCCGCCCCCACGCATAGGACGAGCGTTTACCCAGCACACACACCCCTTTACTGACAGCAGGTCCCCAGGTGCATGCCGGCAGTTTCCCCGGCTTCTGTCCTGATTTTGGAGTTTCCGTCGCAGACTCCAGCTCTGAGTCCTGGCCCGGCTGCTGGTGTCCACAGACACCAGCCTGAACCCCATTACCGACAGGGAGTCTCTGGCAACATTAAGGCCTCTTCTTCCTGGCCTTGAGGACAGACAGTGAGCCTTGTCTGTAATTAACCACAACAAGCTCCATCGTCATAGCTACTAATTACCATCTGCGAATCAGGGCTTCTTCCGGGTCATGAACCCCTCCCCTTAGGGAAGCCTCTCTAGAAGCTACAAGCGCCCCAGGGAAATGTCGGGGCTCACTCCTCTCACCAGGAGAGGACCGTGGAGGCTTCAGCTCCTGGTCACTCTAGAGGTGGCCCTTGTTCTCAGTCCACCAGTCACCTGCTAGTCCCAAGGCAGATCTCAGGAACGCATCCCCCTAAAGAAACCCTGGCTGGGGGGGGTCACAATGTGAGAAAAGGGCTGAGCCCCATGTTGCCCTGGCTCAAGAAACTCCAGAGTGACGCTTTAAAGTGACAGGAGAGATAAGCCTGGAGGTGTGACTTGGAGAATATTGGAAGCAATCCAGAGGCTGTTCTCTGGGCCAGAATGCACACGCGCGCAGACACACACACACACACACACACACACACACGCACACACACTCACACACAAACACCACTCCCCATGCCACTGAAAGGTTTTGGGCCATCTGCCTTCAGACCATCAGACTTCTTAGGCAGCGGGGAGGGGGAAACTGGGGACTTTGTCCTGAGCTCAGAAGTGTCCATTCTCTGTGTAGGTCACCTCCCCTGGAGGAGGACCTGAGTGGGCTTTGGGAACCTGGAAACATCTGGAGCAGTTGTGTGTGCTGCTGTAAATGAGACTGCTGGGCTTGGAACCTGTTTTGGAAGGCGCTGGCTGGCGCTTTCTCCTGGTGCCTCACTTTGAAATCTGCACCTAGCAGTGGGGAAGTAGTGAGCTACAGGAGAGGAAGATACAGCCATAGAGAATTAACCCCAAGTTCCCCCGTGGGGGGCGCCCAAAGGGGGGTAGAAATTCAGTCTCCATTACGTTCAGCATCACACTGTGGGGAACCCCATGACCTCTGTTTTGCCAGCTGGGAGAGGGGATCCAGGTCTGGAAACCTTGGAGGGGCTCACTATCCCTGCAAGGGGATCCAAGACCTTCCCCCAAGGCTGGCAAGCTCACCGAGGCCATCCCCATTGCTGATGCAACCTACGGGGAGGATAGTGGTCTTTCGTGGGACACGCTGCCTGCAACCCAGGGACCCAGCCGTGCTACATGGGACTTGTGAGATGGAAGCGCTGCTTCCTGACTCCCTGGGGGTAAGCAGCTCTCAAGACCCCGTCTTCTCAGAGGCTGCATTGGCATCTCCAGGTGCTGCCTCAAGGCTGCCAGAGGCAAAGCAAGCCAAGCCAAGCCAACCTAGGTGTCGCTGCACCCCGGATTCACCACCCTGGCTAGTGACTCCTGAACCCGGAGTCAGATCTGAAGCCACCCTCCAGACACCAGTGCCCGTCAGGAATAGGAGTTGTGACTCCCCAACTGACATGAGGTCCTGTAGTATGCTAGTGTGTCTTTGGGTGCTTCATAGTAGGCTGGTATGTGTGTAGTGTGATGTGTATGTAATACGCTAGTGTGTGTGGACTATGCTGATGTGTATGTGGGTATGTGATTGTGCTAAACAGCATGTGTTACGACAGATGATATTTTTGTCAGTAATTTATTTCAGTAAAAATCATTCTGGAATGCAAGATTATGGCAGACCCCAGTGAGAAGTTTAGGTTTGGGGCTGCTCGGGGAGGGACAGCTGTGCTCAAGGTCTGAGACACTGCTGAAAGTGCGGGTCTCTACAACCTTATCAGTGACCCCTGACCTTTAGGTCCAGCAACTGAGGCCCAAGGTGATTTTTTAGTGGACTTTAAGGCTTCATGTGAAGTTTGCTTGCTCTTTGGGGCAGTTTTCCCAGGGTGGGACCTGGCTTCAGGGTTTTCCCAGGGCTCTGCCCTGCGGGGTCTTCTGTGCTGCCCCTGGTCCCCTTCTCCCTCCCTGAGCATTTTCTTGGGGTGACATTCAGCTCTCACCATCTTATTTCTTCTGCAGCCGCTCTGCTGCCTGGCAGGTTCTGTCTCCGCTGATGCCTGCTGCGTCCTGAAGTCCTGGTCAGAACAGCCTCTGGTGCCTCCCCGGCAGCCCAGCGACCATCAGTCCTGCCTCACCAAAAGGGCCGTTCTCCGTGGCCGAAGCGTGGGGAGGTGTATGACGGGGAGCTGGCCAGCGCCCTGCACCCTATTCTCAGTCTCCTTACAACCTCACTCACTAGTCCTTCATCTTCCTCTGCAGGGCCTGGGATGCCGCCGGCGGGCACAGAGAGCCAGGCACACCCGGAACCCCGGGGGCATTAGCTACGGAGTGCCTTGAGTTGGGGAGGGGGTGTCATGGTGAGTGGGCTCCAGGCCAGCGCTCGGTTCTGGCTCTGGTGCGGCCCAGAGTTCCCTGGGCTGGATCCCTTGAGGAGCCCGGTTTCCACATTGGGCCAAGCAGGGAGCCCAGAGTCTGGGGACCCCTCCTGGCTGTGGGCAGTGAGTTCCCCGAAGGTGGACCTTTGGCTGGAAGCGCGAGCGCCGGCTGGAAGCGAAAGACTGACCGGATACCCGCGAAGAAGCCAAGAAGCCGGCCCGCAAGCATTGCCTGGCCCGCGAGCCTTTGCTGGAGAGACCTGGGGCGCTGACCAGTGGCACAGGGGCGCAGCCTGCCCTTGGAGTCCCAAAAAGCCAGTTGCCCCACTGGGCGCGCACATAACCGGATCGCCTCCGTCGTTACCTCCAATACGATCAACAGCCACGGTGCGACGGCTGCTTTTCAGGGTTTATAATTCGATGTCACCAGACGGTTGCTCGGGGGCAGAGGCGCGATCGCCGCGCCAGCTGCACTTGTATTTATTTGTTTACCGCCGTGTTCCTGTAGGGCTCCATTATGCAGTTTTTAATTAGTTTGTGTTTGTGTTTCACCCGTCCCAAATCAATCCCATCCCGGAGCGAGGCCATGTAAATTCTCACACTACAGGTGTTGCTCGCTGCCTGCCTAAGCTGAGACCGGTGTCTGACAAATGAAATCCGGGCTGCCACAGAGCCGACTGTCAGCGCAGGGCAGATGAGAGGCAGCTCGAAGCCTTGGGGACTTCTGAGTTGGGAGGAGGGTGGCAGCTGAGCAAGGCCTGCGGGGGGGGGGGGGTCCCCTACCAGGGACAAAGCGACTTCTTAGTTCCCCCAAACTCGGGTCCCTGGGCCAAGGTTGATCTAGGGTGTCCTTCCCAAAGGACATGCTGGCGGTCCTGTGGGAGGGTGGAATGTACCAGAGAAAGATCCTTTTCAGGGCTCCTGCTGGGTCCCACTAACCTGACCAGGGCCGAGGATTCCGCGGAAATGTCTAGGCAGAGGCCGTCCCTGGGTCTGCAGCGCTTGCCGTAAGCGAACTCTGTGGCTTGGGTGGAAATCTATTATTCCCGCCACAGGGAATGTCTTTGCTTTGCTTTTCCTTGGGAGGGGGGAAATCAGGAATAAGAGATTGTTCATCTTTACCTAGGGCGCATAGAAGTTATGATTCAATGGCAGTGTATATTTAATTAGAGTAATCTCGCTTGGATTTAATTATCTAATGAGTTATCTGTTTAAAAGGTAGAGCGTCTTGTTTGCCAAGGACCAGGCATAGCCCCTGATCGGAACTCCCAGGGAGGATTTAGCAGTCCCGATTGGGGTCTGGCCTTAAGCTCTAGAATCACTACCTGCTCCCTTAGGGCAGGAACTAACCGACCAGAGGGGGAGGGGTGGGCGGCGGCTGTGGTGGGCGCGGCCTCTGCTCAGCTGAGCGCCACTCTCTTTTCTTATGCACCGGTGCTTTGCAAATTAAAAAGTCCCCGGTCCTGGTGTTATGTAAATGAGGTCTGTCCTTTAAGACCCCTCGCTTTTCCTGACATTTTTTTTGCCCCTACTGCAGATCAAGATCCTGGTCCGAGGGTGATGAAAAGATGCCGCCTTCAGGAAGTTTCCCTGGTGCCCTCAGAGTGCCAGGCCCTGATACTCAAGCCCTCCCTGACAGTGGGAACTGAAGCTACCCGGTTGGTCACTCTGACCAGAATCCTTAGATCCCAAAGCCTGGAAAACCGTCTCCTTTTCCCTCCAAACCCAGAGCTAGCAACACAGGAGACTGGGGTTGACCTGTCTCCAGAGAGAGCCAGCGCAGCGCAGGGCACCCAGGACCAGCCTGCCCGAGACCTCCCTGTGGAAGCCCAGCGCCTCACCCCACCCATCCTCATCCTCGTCCCCATCCTGTAGTGGGAAGGAACTGCAGGGGGATGCCAGCTGGGGGGGGGTGTGGCTGCACAGAAGCCACGCCCATCTCTCCTGGAGAAGTAAAATGGGAGAGGCCTCAAATCAGCTCCCCTGAGGCCGGCTGTCATTTTCCTGGCTGTTTCATTCACCAAATGCTTTAATTGCAGGTGCAGGAACCACTGTCACAAATATTAAACATTATTAATAGAGCCTTCAATGGCGTAGGAAAGGGCTTGCAGGAGAGATAGGACAGTTGATAAAAGTTATTAAATTCTGTTTCCGTTGAGAATCCATGAGTTTTGTCACAGCTGCACGTTTTGAAATTGATGTTCCAACAACCAGGAGTGGTTTCCTTACAATGCAAACCTAATCAGGCTCAATTATAGTTACAGTAGCATCTTTCCTCCAACAAGCAGATCTGTGTGAATACATTCTGGGGCTTATTTACCAGTTTGCTTCACATATCCTTCCAAACAACACCTGACAGGAACAAGAGGGACCTGAGATAACAGCCCGGCTCAGATAGCTCAGTTCTCAGATCTGAGAGCATCCCAGGACCATTTCCTAGCAAAAGCCTCAAAGGAACTGATAGTGTGGGTGGAGGATGGGCAAGCGCTAAATGGCACATTCCTGCTTGACACTTGCAAAAATGTTTGAAACTTAGACCAAACAGTGATAGGCCTTCCTATCAGTCCTCAGCCATTTATATCACTGCAGATAAAAGCCTACACACCAGGAATCCCTTACATCCTCTGCATAGGAAGGATGCATAGGAAGCCAGCACAAGCCAGGCTCTGAAGTGGGGAGTGTGCCAGGCCTCCAGGGTGGATAGACTGAGGTCTCCTCGCTGGGCTTCAGGGGCATCTGCTCAACGAAATGTCCAACATGTGTTAAAAACCAGTGGAGACTGGAAGCTTCATGCTCTGAGAGCATGTAGGATTCACCGGCGCCTGCCCAGCCTCTTCCTGCAGGCCATATGCAGTCAGAAATGGATTTAAGGAGAAATTCAAAATCCCCCTGGCCTAGGAGTCCTTGACCTGTTTGCCTGTGCCCCCATCTGCGACCTAACTGTCAGTCACTTAACTGTCATCTCAAGAACCCCACACTTGGGGTTCTTAGCTGGGTGCCACAAATTCCCTTTCCCTCTGCGTAATGCCACCAGGAAAGGGATAGAGAGGCTTCAGGCCTCCCGATCCTGTGCCCGCTTTAAGGATGCCAGTGGGGGTGGAGACCGAGTGTGCAGAGGGAAAGAAGACCCGGGACAGGACCCAGCAGAACCAAGCAGGAGGCCAGATTGGGGAGCACCCCTCTTCCTGCCCCCCATGTTTCCCTAGGTGCTCTTCCCAAGTTTCTGTGCTCCACCACCTCCCCTGTGCACAGGGAAACCTGCATGCTGCCTGGGGTCTACTGTGCGTCTGCACCAGGGCTTGGTAACTGTTTCCACCGCGCAGAGGTCGGGGTCGTGGACGACAGGGCAGACTCGTCTGAACCCCAGAGAAGCTTCCTCACGGTCCAGGTGAAGCTGCACTTCACAGTCAAGACTGAATGATTTCCAAGCCATCGTTTCTGAGGCTTTGCAAACACATCGCCTACAGCGTGGTCCTCGCTTTTCGATTTGCTGGCTACCCCTTTGTCCTGGCCACAGAAAGACTCCACTCGGTCTCCCCCCTGCCTCTCAGCAGCAGCCGCCCATCACTGCCGGCAGGGCAGCAGCGCCTTGGCGGTGACGGGTGGCGAAGGATCAGTGATATTTTACCAGCCGAAGACGCCCTGACGTTATCTCCAGGGCTCAGTTAAGTGGTTTGTCTAAGATTGCTCAGCAAGTGTGTAATAAATACAGTCAGAACCTTGCCCCCCGCTCAGCAGGCTGCCCAGGGTGGGGCAGACAGGTCTGGAGATCATTCGCTCTCAGGGTCCCCTCCCTGCTCTGTCACTGCCCCCTGCCTGTGCCCTGGGTCAGCCTTTCCGGTCAACGAGACCAGAGCAGCCCACAGCCGCTGTCAGGCCAGATGGTCTGATGCTCCCTCCCTCCTCATCCCTTCACTCCTCCTCCTCCTCCCTCCTCGCATCGCCCCTTTACTCCTCCATCCTCCTCGCCCTTTCACTCCTCCTCCTCCTCCTCCTCCTCATCCCTTCACTCCTCCTCCTCCCTCCTCGCCCCTTCACTCCTCCTCCTCCCTCCTCATCCCCTCTCCACTCCTCCTTCCTCCTCGCCCTTCACCCTCCTCTCCCTCCTCGCCCCTTCACTCTCCTCCTCCTCCCTCCTCACCCCTTCACTTCCTCCTTTCTCCCTCCCCCCCTTTCACTCCTCCTCCTCCTCCCCCCTCACCCCTTCACTTCCTCCTCCCCTCTCCTCCCCCTTCCATTCCTCCTCTTCCTCCCTCCCTCGCCCTTCACCCTCCTCCTCTTCCTTCTCCTCACCCTTCACTCCTCCTCCCCTCCTCCTCCCTCCCACCCCCTCTCCTCCTCCTCCTCCCTCCTCCCCTCCTCACCCCCTTCACTCCTCCTCCTCCTCCTCACCTCCCTTCACTCTCCTCACCTCCCTCCCCCCCCTTCCCCTCTCCCCCCTCCTTCCTCCTCAACCCTTCACTCCTCCTCCTCCCTCCTCACCCTTCACTCCTCCTCCTCCCTCCACCCTTCACTACTCCTCCTCCTTCCCCCCTCCTCATCCTTCACTCCTCCTCCCCTCCTTCCTCCTCCCCCTTCACTCCTTCTCCTCCCCCTCCTCACCCTTCACTCTCCGCCCTCCTCCTCCCTCCTCGCCCCTTCACTCCTCCTCCGCCTCCTCCCTCCCCCTCCTTCCTTCATCCATCCTCCTCCTCCTCCCCCTCCCCCTTCACTCCTCCTCCTCCTCCCTCCTCACCCTTCACACTCCTCCTCCTCCTCCTCCCTCCTCCCCCTTCACCCTCCTCCTCCTCCCCTCATCCCTTCACTCCGCCCTCCTCCTCCTCCCTCCTCGCCCCTTCACTCCTCCCTCCTCCCTCCTCACCCCTTCACTCCTCCTCCTTCTCCCTCCTCCGCCCTTTCACTCCTCCTCCTCCCTCCTCACCCCTTCACTACTCCTCCTCCTCCCTCCTCATCCCTTCACTCCTCCTCCTCCTCCTCCTCGCCCCTTCACTCCTCCTCCCTCCCTCCTCACCTTCATCTTCCTCCTCCTCCTCCCTCCTCCCCCCTTCACTCCTCCTCCTCCTCCCTCCTCATCCCTTCACTCCTCCTCCTCCTCCTCCCTCCTCGCCCCTTCACTCCTCCTCCTCCTCCCTCCTCATCCCTTCACTCCTCCTCGCTTCTCTCCCCTCCTCGCCCTTTCACTCCTCCTCCTCCCTCCCACCCTTCATTCCTCCTCTTCCCTCCCTCCTCGCCCTTCACCTCCTCCTCTTCCTCTCCCTCCTCACCCCTTCATCCGCCGTCCTCCTCTTCCTCCTTCTCACACCTTCACTCCTCCTCCGCCTCCTCCTCCGCCTCCTTCACTTTCCTCCTCCTCCTCCTCCTCGCCCGTCACCCTCTCCTCCCTCCTCCCCTCCTCCTCACCCCCTTCACCCTCCTCCTCCTCATCCTCCTGCCCCTTCACTCCCTCCTCCTCTCCTCCCTCCGCACCCCCTTCACTCCCCGCCTCCTTCCTTCCTCCTCACCCTTTCACCCCGCCTCCTCCTCTCCTCCTCCTCCTCCCCTTTTCACCTCCTCCTCTTCCCTCCTCACCCCCTTCACTCCTCCTCCTCCCTCCCTCACCCCTTCACTCCCCTCCTCCGTCCTCCTCTCCCCTTCACCCCTCCCTCCTCCCTCCTCGTCCTCACTTCCATCCCCCTCCTCCTCCCTCCTCAGCCCTTTCACTCCTCCCCTCCCTCCGCCACCCTTCACTCCTCCTCCTCCTCCCTCCTCACCCCCTTCACTCCTCCTCCTCCTTCCCCTCCCCCTTCCCCCTCCTCCTCCTCCGCCTCCTCCTCACCACTCCTCCTGCCTCCTCCTCCTCCCTCCTCCCCCTTTCACTCACTCCGCCTCCTCCCCTCACCCGTTCAATCCTCCTCCTCCCCTCCTCACCCTTCACTCCTCCTCCTCCTCCTCCCTCCTTCCGCTTGCTCCTTCACTCCTCCTCCTCCTACCTCCGCCACCCGTTCACTCCTCCTCCTCCTCCTCCTTCTCTCCTCACCCCTTCACTCCTCCCTCACTCCGCCTCACCCCTCCTCACTCCCTCTCCTCCCACCTCCTCTCCCTCCGCTCCCTTCACTCCTCTCCTCCCCCTCCTCTCCGCTCCTCCACTTCCCTCCTCCTCCTCCCTCCTCCCCTCCTCCCTCCTCCGCTCCTCCTGCCCCTTCACTCCTCCCCTCCCTCTCGCCCCTCCTCCTCACTCTCCTCCTCTTCCGCCCTCCTCACCCCTTCACTCCCCTCCTCTTCCTTCCTCCTCACCACCCTTCACGCTCCTCCTCCTACTCACTCCTCACCCCCTTCAAGCCTCCTCCTCCTCCCTCCTCCCCCTTCACACCTCCCCTCCCTCCTCACCCACCCTTCACTTCTCCCTCCTCCTCCCTCCTCGCCCCGTCACTCCTCCTCCTCCTCCCCTCCCCTCCTCGCCCCTTCACTCCTCCCTCCTCCTCCTCCTTCCTCCTCAAACCCTTCAATCCATCCTCCTCCTCCCGGCCCGGCCGTAATCCTCGCAGACAATGGGCCTTTCATTCTGGGGCTGGGCCCACCAGCCATTGTGAGTGGGATTTGGTGTCAGGATTTAGCTGGGAGGTGGAACAGGTTCCCCGGATGAGGAAGGCCTGGGGCTGCCTGCCTCCTCCAACGAGTCCGTCTTCCTTCAGCCTGCGGGCTGGAGACGGTAGCCCTGGCCCCTGCGGTCTTCTCCACATGCAGACCGGGTGTCGTCTGCCTCCCTCCCGGCCCGGTGGGGTCAGATCCCCAGGGTCTGCTCAGGGAAATCCTCTTCTCCTGGGTGCCCCCCACCTCTCCGAGTCCTTGAAACCCAGACACTCTTGCAAACG